>JANHGD010007447.1:291236-301819 GCA_027560375.1 Imantodes cenchoa | reverse complement strand
ACAGCTCTTAAGAAACTCATTGCCACCAGACTGTGATCTGACCATGACAAAGGGACCAAGGACAGGTCTACCAATTCCAGGTCACATAGGCACTGCTCCGATAAGAACACCAAATCGGGTGTGTGACCACTATTACTAGTTGGGCCCTGGATGACCTGGGACAGACACATGGAAGCCATGATTACCATGAAATCTTGGGCTACCTCCGACCCCGGCCCCAGGGGTGAGAGGCTGAAATCCCCTGACTCTGGGACATTGCAACCATCATAAATATGAACCAGTTGTCAAGCACCTGAATATAAATCATGTGACCAACGGTCATAAGTCTGAAAAATGGTCATAAGTCACTTTTTTCAGTGCTGTTCTAACTCTGAATGGTCACTAAATGGTTTGCTGTATTGTACATGGGACAGAAAAAAATATTCTGTATCACCTCAGCGGACATCTGCTGTGACCTTTTTTCCGATTTTTGCAAATCTTTGCTTCCTCTTCTTCTCATGGACTGTATATAAAAGAAAGAGCAGATATAACAAATATTTTACTAAATGCATGATATCCAAGTTTATTAAGCCACCGTTCAATCAATATGAAAATTCCCAGCTTTTTTAAAGTGATATTTTTTCTTTCATCATCCAGAGACAGCTACATTGAAACACTGCCAGGACACAATAATTAAAAGTTCTTTAAATGTCCTTGTTCTTGTTGATCTAAATGCAATAGCAAGGAGCACGCCGAAAATTAAAAGTAGTTCATAAGTATCAAATAGCATTTTTAAACGCATTGAGTCAGGTAATGCCTTCAACACAATTGCATTCACTAAAGATATCAAAATTTTATAAAGAATAGTCTGAAATAATCATTTCTAAAATCTGCAGATTGTTTACCATGATAAAATAATAAATGGACTTTCAAACCTGTCTGAAAAGCAAAACTGTGTTTTGCTTGCAGGTCAGCTGTAACCAGTGCAGTTAGAGAAGAGGCAGGAAAATAGTATATTAGCAATAACACTTAGACTTATATACTGCTTCATAGTGCTTTTACAGCCCTCTCTAAGTGGTTTAGAGTCAGCATATTAACAATACTAACATATTAACAATGGAGAAAGATGATAAAGAAGATATGGACTTCTATGAAGCTTGGGACAAATGGTATAAGTGGCTAAATAACAAAATAAAATATCAAATTTTGTTATAAATCAGGTTTACTAATGAAGAAATTGTAATGATTCTTGCCTCTTTACTTCCTATGTACTTCCTATATAAGTAAATAGATATATATGTAATCAAAACGGATGAAATAGTAGTTGAAAACTAAATAGGAGACTCAATCCATCAAATATAAAACAATATAATGTAATAGTGACAGTCAAAACAAAAATAGCAATATTGTAAAATGTAAATACGTAGGAAAATATGATGAAAAAGCCGTAAAAGAGATTTGTTGTTATTATGTTTGTTTTCTTTTTATGTGTATTTTGTATGTCTTTTTTATATATTGTTTTTAAAGGAAAAAACTTAATAAAGATTAATTTTAAAAAAATAGAGTCAGCATATTGCTCCCAACAATCTGGGCCCTCATTTTAAACAACCTCGGAAGGATGTAAAACTAAATATTACAACCCTCATCACTGACCTCTTTTATTTTGTCAAATTCATTCTGAAGAGCGTGTTTAGCAATCTCAGCCTCTATCAGCTGCTGCCTCAGTTTTTCGTTTTCATCTTCAGTGGTGGAGCGTTTTTCTTCCACATTTTCCAACTCATGGTGAAGTCTTACGGAAACATCTTTTGCAACCTACATGGAAGGACATTTAACATTTTCAAGCAGGAAAATAACTTTCATAGTAGGGCTTAATATACTTGTGAAGTTTAGGGATGTGTTGTGACAACTTATATCGGTTCTATTAAATACTGAATAAAATGTTCTTCCCAATTAAAAAAAAAGAATGCAATTAGGGTTAGTTCAGGCACTCTAGTTTACTCTTTTGAGATCTATTCTGATACTCAGCAACAACAGGATGAACAGAATTCCCAAAGATTAATTCTTTGATCATTAGAACCATGGGCCCAATCCAGCCAGCAACTGGCATGAAGACATTGTCTGAGGAGAATTACAACCTTCTGAGGAAGGGAAAGTAGAGCAAAAATTGAATTAATGAAGCACATGTAGTTCTCAATTTATGATGGCAATTGAGCCCAACATTTCTGTTAAGTGAGATGTTTGTTAATGTGTTTTGCCCCATTTTATGATTTTTCTTGCCACAGTTGTTAAGTGAATCACTGCAGCTGATAAGTGAAACTGGCTTCCCCATTGACTTTGCTTGTCAAAAGGTCACAAAAGGTGACCACATGACCCTGGGACCAGAGGTGGGATTCAGCAGGTTCTGACCAGTTCTGGAGAACAGGTAGCAGAAATTTTGAGTAGTTGGGAGAACCAGTAAATACCCCCCATCTATTCTCTGCCTCCCGAATCCCAGCTGATCAGGAGGAAATGGAGATTTTACAGTATCCTTCCCCTGCTACGCCCACCAAGCCACGCCCACCAAGCTACACCACACCCATTAAGCCACGCCCACAGAACCACTAGTAAAAAAAAATTGAAACCCACCACTGCCTAGGACATAGTAATGGTCATAAATATGAACCAGTTCCCAAGCATCCAAATTTTGATCATAGGGATGCTGCAAAAGTCGTAACTTTGAAAAACGGTTGTAAGTCACATTTTTCAGTGCTGTTGTAAGTTTGAATGGTCACTAAATGAACTGTTTTAAGTTGAGGACTGCCTGTACAGTCAATGATAAGGAGACATGTTCATTGGTAGATCAAGGAAAGCCAAAACTACCTTGGTATAAAATATGTAGTTAACTATTGAACATGTTTTACTGTAGCTGTTATTAAAAATAAAAAACTCTTGTATTATTACAAAGCAATGCAATTATATTTCGTATTTTAATCTAGGCAATTCTTTTATTAGTGCTCAGCTTCCAACCCAAGCATTGGGAAATTCATTTGTTTGATTTGTAGCCCCGGCAAATGTCTCATAAAACTCATTTTAATATTCTTCCTCCCAAGTTGGTATTCAACAATTTATAGTTTAATATCCTTTTTCCTAGATTGAACATCTCAAAGGAGATACACACACACACACACACACACACACACACACACACACACACCGGTATATATATATATGTATATTTGTTTGCCTTTGACTGTCAATCCTTCAAGCTAGGCCACATCAGGAAATAGACTCCACCAGTATAACTAGTACTATACTTTATTGATTTAAGTAATAACAGAATCTTGAAAACTGGGTTCTGTTTTCCCATCTCTCTCTCTTATATCTTATTGAATTAAGACAAAGTCAGTCTGAGCATTTTTATCACACTTTCCCAAACTTAAACCATGCTTTTGCAACTATTTCTGCATACTGTAGTTTCAGAGATCCATTTCTGAGGATCTCTACATTGATCCTGGGATTATAACATTAAGTGGGGTTATATCCTTTTTTTTTGTTTCAATTGAAAGAAAAAAAACGGTATGTGGCATTGATTTCTAGATGCATTCACTAAAATTAAATTAAATTACATTATAAGCCTTAAGGTTGTAATTTCATTTAGAAGTCTTTGAAATATCTGTCAATTGATGATCCCTGGAATGTGATCTCTAGTGATTCCCTAGTGATTGGGTACTTCTAAATAATTGAAGGGTGGTGGTAAAAATGAGCCTAAGGATCTACACGAGAGACATGTCATTCTGATGACCACTAGATGTTTTGGACAGAGGGATCTTGGAGTCTTAGCTGGACAACCAGCTAAATATGAGCCAGTGTGCAGCGGCAGCCAAAAAAAGCCAATGCAATCCTAAATTGCATTAACAGAGGGATACAATCAAGATCAAGTGAGGTACTAATACCACTCTATAAAGCCTTAGTTAGACTACACCTAAAGTACTGCATCCAGTTTTGGTCACCACACCATAAAAAAGATATTGAGACTCTAGAAAAAGTGCACAGGAGAGCAACCAGGATGATTAGGGGACTGGAGACTAAAACATACGAAGAACAGTTACAGGAAATGGGCATGGCTAGTCTAGCGAAGAGAAGGACCGGGGAGACATGATAGCAGTCTTCCAATATTTGAGGGGCTGCCACAGAGAGAAGAGGGTCAAGCTACTTTCCAAAGCACCTGAAGGCCAGATAAGGAATAATGGATGGAAACTGATCAAGGAGAGATTCAACCTAGAAATAAGGAGTGTTCTCCGACAGTGAGAACAATCAACCAATGGAACAGCTTGCCTTTGGCAGTTGTGGGAGCTTCATCACTTGAAACTTTCAAGAAGAGATTGGACTGCCATTTGTCAGAAGTGGTGTAGGATCTCCTGCTTGAGTGGGGGGGCTGGACTAGATGACCTATAAGGTCCCTTCCAACTCTGCTAATCTAGACTAAGAATCTCACAATTGACATATCAGGTTGGTTTGGATTGATAAGAAATGTCCAAAAAAGCCAGGACAGTACCATTTTGCTTACTCTGCCTTAGATAATTAAGTACCAGTTGTCAAAACCACAAGACAACTTGGATTTATACTACATTTGCCTTCCAGCGAAAGATTATGGTAAGTAAAGTTGTCATAATCTAATTGTTTTTCTCACAGATCGCTCATCTTCTGGCCCCCAATTACCTTTAAATCCTGTTCCAAGCTACGGAGAAGTTCTCCATCGATTTCTCCAGTCTGTGCATAGCGGAGCTTCTTCCGCTCTGCTTTTCGAAGACGATACTGAAGGATTCTACAGTTTTTGTTAGCTCTCTCCAATTCATGGCGCACTTCCTGAAGCTGGCAAGCATCCTCTTCAAAAAAGCTGTCCCTCATCTCATCCATTTCAGTTCTAAGTTCGTCTATTTCATTCTGGCACATGTTCAGAGGGAACGGATAGAAAGCGTAAAATGACATCAGGTCACATTGATAAAAAGCACAAGATACGGTAATTTACCCCGGTTCTTAAATCACTGTTATAAGAGAAGCATATGGTTTCCCACCCAGCTTCCTTATGCTTGCAAGTATTACAAATGGCAGAAGAAGAAAAAACGTGATCCCAAATTAAGAACTGAGCCATTTATATTTAAAATATTCCTTGAATTGGCCAAAAGAAGGCACTAAAAGAAGCATGTACAAATGAAACTGCTTCATAAGCCAGAAGGAGAATTCCTAAATTCCTAAATATGTCAGCCATGTATGTTCTATAATATGTGTAACTGGCAATGAGAAGCATGAAAAATGGAGTAGAACATCTGGCAAATAATATTCAACTATGTACATTTTTTATCTCTTACAGGTACGATAATCGCAGAACATTTATTTAGAAAATAATAATTTCTAAATGGCCATAACTCAGGGAATCTCAAATTGGAGAAACTAGAGAATCAAGAGTAATTTAGAGGGTAGTTACAATTTCTCTAAAATGCAAGCAAAGCAGAAGTATTATCAAATCAAAGTATGGTCTTTGATTCTCAGTTTGCCTTAGCAAACTATACCACAATGTCTGAAAATCTTTGAGGAACATAGATAAAAATGTAACTATTAAACGTGTATGTCATACTTACTTCTTGTCCAACCCTAACCTCAATGAAACCATTATCTTTATTTTATATATATTTGATTCATTTATTAGATTTGTATCTTACCTTTATTTTGTGCTACTCAATTTATGGGAAGTCACAGATTATTATTTTATGGAGTTGTAAGTACCACTAGGTTATTAAACTCTGTTACTTCATCAGTTTGCTGGATTGAATCTCATATTAACTTATAAAGCTATAGTCAATTTGGTACACAAAAGGAGAAGCAAATAAAAGGTTATCCTCTAGAATATAGAGTGAAATATATTTTAAAAAACTCCACCTGATGAGGAAAATACTGTATTATATTCACATCAAAATTCTTAGCCAAGGATTTATGCACTCCCTCCCCCACCCTTCTCTTAAACCAGGAAGCAAACCAGGAAATATCTCAACAAGTCCTTTGGGAGTTGGGCGGCCTATAAATACAACGAAATAAATAAATTATTTGATCTCTTCAAAGCAGAATTCACTATTAGCATTCCTTCTCCTTTCTTCTGTGGAACAGACTAGAACACCAAGAGCATGTGCTCATACACGCTAGAACTGGGGCACACCCTCATTATTCCTTCCCTTCTGTATCTTTTGCTCACCTTGAGGTTTTCATTCTCCTCCTCCAGTTTTTCCAACTCTTCCTGCAGCTCCTGCTGCTGAAGCTGGGATTCCTGGGTCACTTTGCCTTCCATAGTTCCACTGAGGCCATTGCTACTTTCATTTGCAGGAGGCACTACGGGTAAGGATGTCGAGGAGGGCAAACTGCTCCCATTGCCATTAGCTTTGTTGTTACCTTTGTTCTGCATCTGGGTTGCTGATAACCCTTTCCTGAGATGAAACTGAATGAGCTCACTTTGGAGGCATCCTTCTTTCCAGTAGTTGCCATTGTTCGCCGATAGAGCCTGGCCTTTCCCTGAACCACAAGAAGATGAAGTTGCCTCACCAGCACTCTTCTGCGAAGGCTTGTTTGTTTTACCCCTGTTCCAGCTCTTGGATGGCAGCTGAGAAAGCACAAAACTGCCCACCCTTTCCCCCTTCCCTCCAGTTACAAGCTGTTGCTCTCCAGCTCTAGGACCTGTAAGCTCGGTGTCTTTGGGAGGCGCCTCTCGTGCTTCGGCTGGAGGCCCTGGATTTGGTCTGGGGCACCCTCCTGCCGAGACCAGGAATGAGGCAGGCTGCTCTTCAGCACCATCCCCAGCATGGACAGCTCCCAACAGCACTGAGCTCCTTGTTGGCGTAACCTGTAGGGGCAGCTTGTCTCCTTCGGCTCCTCCACCCTTGACCCGGCTAGTTTTCTGTCCTGTGGGTGACTGCTGTAAAAACTGCTGCCGGGTAGAGCTTGCTTTTGAGTTAGGAACTGCAGCTGCTGCTGCTGCAAAACGGGATGAGTTGGCAGCTGGCAAAGGTTGGCGGACAAGAGACTCCTTGGGTCTGCCTGGAGAGAATGCACGCTGCTGCTTAGTTCGGCTGCTGCTGCCTTCAGGAAGCAAACGAGGAGAGGCGGTTGCACCATTGCCTCCACTAGGAGGCTGGCTCATGGCTAAATCAGAGGTGTTGCTGAAATATTCAGCCCTCTCTGGCTCATTGTCTTCCTGCCCTCCCTCCCTCCCTCGGCTGGTGAGCAAAGCACACACAGAAGCCTTGTCAAGAGCGCTGCCACTCAACACAAAGCAAGCCTATTCACCACATGAAGAACAATGTGCCTATAATAAAAGGGGTGGAGTTTGAAATTTTTCCAAGAGGTTAGCTCACAATCTTAGATGCAAAAGATACAGCCGCTGACTGGAAGCTTGCTTTTAAATTCCTGAAGCAACAAGCGGTCCTCATTTCTCATGTGAAGGGACCGAATCCTCTAGTTGAAGCTACTTTTCTTAAAGTGCTACTTCCACAAACTACACGTTCCAAAGTACTTCCACAGGTCAGTGAGAATAGATCCATTCAGTAGCTTCAAAACTGATCTGTCTGTGGCTATAAAGTCCAGCATAGTTAAAAACAGTCTCTTCTAGCTGGGAGGAAAAAACTATGATGAGACTTAAAATAATCCATATTTAACATGCTGTAAAACAAATCAATAAGAGATCTATTAGAAAACTCTAATTCCAGATATGCATCATTTCTCTAATACTGGCTTTTAATGAGAGCAAATAACAGGTTTCCCCCTACTTTCTTCCTATATTTTATCTATGCTTCCTAACAAACTCTGAATGTGTTGAAGGGGTATTCAGGGACAATGAAAACTCAATCAATCATGATAAAAATAAATAAACACTTACATTTATTAAATAAGAGCATTAGTGAAGGGAGGAAGAGATTGAATAAATTGCTTTCAGTAGGTATATCTTTAAGCTATCAATTGCAAAGTCAAAAGCAATATTAAGACACTTCAGTCTGAAGCAAGCCCCAATGAATACAAGTTATAAAGCAAAGTGAATGTAGCATTGCAGCCTTCGTGTAATTCAAATTCAAATTTTGTTGTTAGCTTTTTAAAATTTGTCAGTTCATTTTACAGTACAACCACACCAGCCAAGAGCTTCTTTCCAAGTACTAGACACAAGAGTGTGAAATATGAAATTCTTGAATAAAGGATGATTTGATTTGTAAGGCTTAGCTAAATTTGCATATACATCAGTTTGTAAACCTAACTTTGTTGTACTCCACACCAAAGCAAAGGAAAAGTCTGGAAAAGTTTCACATGAGAGTATCAAGCATTTGTTTAAATTATGAACACAGATGAACTACACCTTCCTTAGCTGGGTATTCTCCAAATACTTTTAGTGCCCTGTTTTCATTGTTCTACCTAGCTGATCACATCTGGCCCGAGATTCTGGGAACTATATTTCAATACAAGAAAGGCATCAAGTTAGAGAAAATCAATCTAATTACTAAGCCCCGATTAAGTAGGATTTTTTTCTTGCTGCATTTGTATAGACGTAATTGTTTGCATAGCAGAAGCAGAATCCCAAAGTGGATTTGTTCAATTAAATATAAAACAGTAACCTACAATTCTTAAAACTTTCTCAAGGTGACCTATCTTAGCTAATATTGTTATTTATTTATTTATGTACCGGTAATAGATTTATAGGGCTGCTCAATGTAATTCTCTGTAGCATACAGCAAGACTCAAACAAAAGCATCCCCAGATATCACATAATTTAAAAAAAAAAACACCACCTGATGCTGTAATATGTTTGGCACAATAATAATCTTTACCATGTCACTGAAGCACTAAATTTACTATATCAGCATTATTATTAATTGTATAAGTGCATGCACATTGCTTACCTATTTAATCTTGTCACGAGTAAGTTGTCCTCAGATCCTAACAATTTACAACAGGCTATGAACTAAAATGTGTCAGTGAAAGACAATGCTTATTTGAGTACCACTGCTGCAAAGATTATCATAACTGGCTCACAAAATTATAACAATGATGGCAAAGTATGTTAAAAGTGCACTAACAGAAATAGCTTACAATGCACATAGCTAAAATCAATTAGTTATCAAAGGATGAGAGATTAAAAATGAGAATCTTCAATACTCCAGAATCCCAATTTTAACAAACACACACAAATCATGAAATAGAGAAGATAAACAATAATTCTACTTTGTGTATAAGTTTCTTTTGAGTTCAGTGATGGGTAAGTTTGGAACAAAAAGCTTTGCACTTCTCAACTGCCTTTACGTGAAAACAAGCTGTGAAACTCACGTCTAAGGTCTATGTCTATGTAGATAGCTTTTACTCCATGTTTTACAAGTACTTTAAAATCCGAATGTCAAAGTTTTACCAAAAAGCCTTTTCGGTTGTTTAACACAAAGGAAAGAGAACAATATTCTATTTAAGGCTTGGGGATTCTCTAAATGCCACCTCTCCTTACAGCAATTAATTGATTAGTACAGCAATTAATCCTTACAGTAATTGACCTACCAGCAATATCAGCCTTTTCCTTCCGGAATTTCCGCGGCGGCACATCGGACCGCCAAGGTTCGGCCAACGCCGGCTCTCAAGGGCATCCGCCGAGGGATCCCTTCACCACCCCAAGCCCAGGCTGCTCATCCATGCGGACAAACGTGGCTCGCACCCTACGGCGACATAACCAACCAAAAATCCTGCGATGCTGCTCTCAGTTCAACCCCGAGCGACTCGTATTCCCTTCTGCCGGCAATCAGACGCCACTACTAGAGCCAACCTGGACCCAACACCAGGAACCTTCCGCTACCTCCCCTCTCCCCGCAGCTCCGCATTGGTCTCCCGGGATCTCTCGTCACGTGGGGAATCCAAGAAGCGGCGGAACGTCGCGACGCTGCCGGTTTCCCCACTGAAAACAGTTGCCAGGAGTAGGGGGGGGGGGAGGAGGAGAAGGAGAAACAAAAGAGAAGAAGGTCGCGAAGCGCCAGGCATCCCTCCATCACCCCACACGCCAGAATCTCTTTGTTATTGCATTGGCTATTTGGCTTCCCACCTGTAATCGCTTTGCAAAGTCCCCTTTTTGTTGCAATCGAGGAATCAAATCAACACCCTTTGCTTGCGCGCTGGGGGTCACTCCCCCCCCCCTCTTAAAAAGACTCCCAAACTTGTTCGGCTTTTGGCTTTGCTGAGCAGCGATGCGACCCACCATCACCACCACCACCACCGCCAAGCTGAGCGCTGACTTACCCTGCCCGATTTCGTGGCAGCCACCCCCAGGATACGCGGAAAAAAAACCCCCAAACCGAGTCAGGGCGTCTCGGGAAACTGCAGCGGTTTTATTCCGGCGGTGACCTCATTGGGCCTGGGAAAGAGCGGTGGGGGGGGGGGATGTTTTTCTCCTCTTCGTTTTGCTTTGAGAGAAGAAAATCTAAAACCATTGTGATTTTCCCCTCATTCAGGGCCTGTCCTGGTGTAGGAAGTTAGCACACCCCCCCTAGAAAAATGAAATATCCTAGGGAATATTAAAGAAGCCAGAATATTAAATCCCCAGAAGCATGCTTTTTGGGAAG
>JANHGD010007447.1:250497-260908 GCA_027560375.1 Imantodes cenchoa | reverse complement strand
TGGGTAAAATGAGGACCCAGATTGTTGGGGGCAATATGCTGATTCTGTAAACCGCTTAGAGAGGGCTGTAAAGCACCGTGAAGTGGTATATAAGTCTAAGTGCTATTGCTAAGGTCAGTATTCCCATTGGGATGCAAAGAGCTGAATATCTTCAGAAACTTTCTTAACCTAAAGTTAATGGTTTATTATGTCAATACTAGCAACTTGCTTATGTTTTGTTTCTTTTTTGATTTCATTCACTTATACCCATCAAAAAATAAAGACACCTACATTAACTATAAGAAAAATCCCTGAAACTATATTAAGACAACATTTTTATTAAGCAAATTTAAGTCACCAAACTAGTGTAGTAGAGTGTGAGAGCAGTCCAATATCAAAACTTATCCAACTATTAGAAGAATTTGAGGGGCTGGCATGGAATTCCCCTCTTCACTCTCTGGCATGGATGGAAAATGAAGAGAAACCATGGCAAACTATATCATACAGGGGGAAGAGAACCTGGGTTTGGCAAGCAGAACTGAAGAGGAACTGAGTAAATTATTTTCCATACTGCTCTTATTGTAGAAATGACTCAAACACAGAGTTATAGTTGAATCAGTAGCATCATCACTTCCTCTTTTGTTCCTCGCCCTGGTGGCATGTTGGAGACCATGATCCCTATCCCTGACAGCAGTGGCAAATGTCAATCTTTTGTGTTACTCTACCTTCCTGAACCTTGTAGAAGTTCATTGTGGGACAATGGTTTTCAAACAACACACATTTCTCTCCTGTCAGTAATAGGAAAAATACATCAATGGGACTGTGTTGATGTCCCCTAAGGTGGCTATATTGGAAATGCAACCATTGGCTGTAATGTTGCTTCATATGACCAATATATAATTTAGTACAAGGGCTTTTATATGATGGAACTTTGTTAGTAAAGGTTAGGCTGCACAGTATTCAATTTCACTTTTTAGTTATCAGTAGTACTCTATACTGCCATTGCAAGGTGAAATGGAAATTGATAAAAAAATAAAAGTTATTTTGGATTTTGTGAATACTTATCTTTTAAAAAATAATCTGGGATTGCTCTATGGGTTGCTTAGTTTTCTATCTTCTGTAACTTTCTCAAACAGATCTCTCTTGGTGGGCTGAATATAAATAAGTCAAGCACACTTTTTTTTTTTGGCCAAACAGAGAAAGATGCTGAATCTTCTACTTATCATGGTTGGATTATTATCTATCTGTTTGTGGCCGTTTTCCAACATTTAGAAAGTCTCCAAATAGGAAAAATTATACTTAAGAATGAAAATGTGTTGGGCATACTGTCCAAAAAACATTCTTAGATAAGCTGCTCTAGTGTCGATTTCTATCTATCTTTTTCACAAGTGTTTGCTGAGTCATTAAATTCTGATTTTGGTGTCTGTTAGTCTTCGGATTTGGCAAACAGCTTTCTGTGCAGTTTTGTTCATTATATCTGTTGACTGAATTTTGACAGCTAAGTTATACTGACAAGCTGCTATGGCAATCAATATATGTCCATTGGATTGTTTTCTGACCAAAGAGCATTTGCTTATTTGTTACTTGAAAAATTTAACAGTTAAAACTAATTATAGAAATGGAATTGCAATGTGCCGGCTATAAAGCTTGCATCATGTTAGCTCAGTTAGCAAAGGGAGAGAGAGAGAGTGAGAAAAATAGGTACATATTAACTTATCTAGCACATTACGTAATATCTCAAGAACTTCACAGATAACTTTTCACAAAGTATTTTTTAATTTGTTATTTGCAGACTGGGAAAATGCCTTTATCTGTTATACCTTCGCCATGAACCTTGACTTACAATTATTTGACTCAAAGTCAAAACTTTTTTTGGCATTGGCCTTTTTATTGATCAATGTACTTGTTGATTATCATTTATTATTCTTTACTGCATTCACTTTTATCTTACTGTTTGTTTATTATTGTGCTTGTATTGGTTTTCATGACTACCTGTGTGTTTTGGTTAATATACATATAATAGGGAAGTGAAATATGAATAAGTACAATGGTAGATTTGAAAAATTTGCAAACATGCATGTAATATCATTGTTTTACTGAATCTTTTTAGATAGTGCTAGTGTTCATTCTTAGTCTGCCATGCCTTTTATTGTAGAGTTTTATAATATTATTATGTATTATATACATACCCATACTACAGAGCACATTGATTACCCAAAGCTTGGAAATAGTTTTCTTTTAGCTCAGTACTGCACAAAAATACCAATTATAATAATAGCATTTCCTCTATATTGGACTAGGCATTAATTAGTGTAATACATCACCAATTAATTATACTTTTCAAAATAATTGACAAAGTTACTTGTCCATATGTATTTAAACTTGTAATTGTAATACTACATTCACAGTAAAGTGAGAAAAATAGACAATTTAAAAACCCTTCCCTTAGGTTCTGTTGGGAACAGACAAAATGGCCTGTTTATTACTAAAGCAAGATACAACAGTTTTAAATAATGTTCATGAGCTTGATGGTACTTTACAGTTTAATTTGACCAGCATAGATAATTGCTAAACATACCAGGAGGAAAATAACATGTCTCCCTGATAGCTACTTTGAACTTAAAATATTTGTATGTGTTGGGGTAAATAACCCAGCATGAATTTTATAATCTGTCCATTTCCTGATGAAAATAAAATACACATTTCAAATTGTTGCAAGAATTTATTTGTTGACATTTCAGATCACAATGGAAATCAACTGAACTATTGTATTCATGCCTGCAAAGGATGAAGATACTGTCAGTGGGGGATCTGAGGCCAGAGGTTCTGTACTACCTTATCCAAGGGCCTGCTGGACTCCATTTGACAGGATGAATAGTAGCATTTTGGCTCTTTCTGGCCTCTTAACTTCCTCTCTCCCTTTGGTTTCAGACACAGATGTTTAGAAGTAGCTTGGAGGAGGTGCAGATCCACTATCTTTTGGCACATCTCATAAATGACATTTCCCCCAGCAGCACTGGTTTACTAGTGGATAGGGAGGAACATAAGGAAGTTTCAGGGAACCAAGATCTCTGCCCTTGGGAGGGGTGGGGGGATGGAGGGAATGGGAGATGGAGACAGCTTGTACAGTACCCAGTATCATGATGCCCAAGTCTCTCAGTTTAGATGGTACGTACGTGTGTATCTCTAAAATAAAAACGTCCAAAAACTAAAAGAAGCCATAAATCCAATGGAAAATTTATATTTCACATGTAGAATAATCCATTGCATCTCCCTGTAAAGTTTGCAAAGGAGACCTTAAAAAAAAAACGTTTCCCAGATGCCCTGCGTTAGATAGATCAATGGTTATCTGACCAAGTCAATGCATATTGCATTATTTTAAAGATAACTGGACTGAAGATTTGTATTTATGTGTCATGCTTTGATTAAATTGTTCAAGAGGTATGTTGTTGAATACTCATGCCAGTTCTTGATTTAAATGATATTAAGGAGATAAGGATATTAATTTCCTTTAGTGTGACTGCCAATCTGCTTCTCTTTTCACCATTGATTTTAAGGTCTGCACAATCTTGCTGCTCCTTTTCATGACAGCTTTTTGCTTCCACTCTCATCCACCTTCCCGTTGTCTTTTCAGGCAAATTCCAACACCTTCACTCAGCCTTCCTGAGCAGTCAGTCATGTGCCAGCCTGGGTGCCCTCCAGGTATATAGACTCCAGTTTCAAAAATTTTCCAGCTTACATAGCTATTGCTGAGAATTTTGGCAGTTGAAGTCCACACAAATCTCCCTGGTTAGGAAAGGCTGAGGAAATTATGTTTTAATTTTTCCATTCATGCTGACTGTGTTGCAGTGGTGGGTTCTAAAACCCTTTACTACCGGGCAAGGTTGGAGACCCCTGCTCCTGAGGTCAGTCAAACTCAGGCCTTCACATCTATCACTTTTGACCAGTCTGGCTGTAATGCTGGAAATTGTAGGTCAGCAACATCTGGAGACTACAGATCTCCCACTCCTGGTTTGTCAGATATTAAAGTGTATTTTAAAGCTTTCCCACAGTTTTAATTTTAAAGACAAAAGAAAAACAAACACAAACTCTCCTTTAGATTTGGTGTGAATTGTGGGGAAACAGACATCTTGCCTATAGGTGAGTATGTGGGAAATCCTGATGCTTAAAACACTTTGGAGGTCATTATGCAGCCTGCAATTAGTACAGCAAATGACATCTTATTTGAACACCCTGGCTGGGAAATTAAAAATGGCCCTTGATTACATAGAATAGTTATGCAAATACTGCTCAAAGTTCCATCAAGGGAAGTACATGTCAAAATCCAAATATTCCTTTTGGCTCCTTATTCCATTTCACCCTGACACTTGTATTAAAAATGTAACGTTTTCATGTATGTAACGTCCAATGTCAGATAAATTTACAAGGTGGTGGATAAAAAAATTTTGGCAGGTCAAAAACCACTCAAAACATGACTGCAAACTGTAAACCGCTCCAAACTCGACTGCAGAAAATACGACTTCAGCAACAGCACGATCAATGCCTGCAATGCACTACCTGACTCCGTGGTTTCTTCCTCAAACCCCAAAAACTTTAACCTTAGACTGTCTGCAGTCGACCTCACCCCAGTGATGAAATCTAAAAAATTTTCCTACCGGTTCTGTGGGCGTAGCTTGGTGGGCATAGTATGGCTTGGTGGGTGTGGCAAGGGAAGGATAATGCAAAATCCCCATTCCGTCCCCACTTCTGGGGGAAGGATATTGCAAAATCTCCATTCCCACCACACTCTGGGGCCAGCCAGAGGTAGTATTGGCCAGTATTCTGAACTACTCAAAATTTCCGCTACCGGTTCTCCGAACTACTCAAAATGTCCGCTACCAGTTCTCCAGAACTTGTCGGAACCTGCTGGATTTCACCCCTGCCCAGGGTCCTTCCTGGCTGGGAGGTGGCATGTGGTTCGGTCTCATTTAATGACTTTTTGCAGGCAGGGGCGGTGTGAGTTCCACCTGCCTTAAAGGAAGCAGTGGTATTCTCCCTTCTTGAGGGAGAATACCACTCAGACCTAATCAAGCAGCACACTTTTTAGGGAAAGTTGCAAAGAGAGTGCTGAACTCCCAGCTTGCAAAGGCTCAGATGAAGCAGATGCTTTTTCAGTTGGGATTCAGGCCAGGTTAGAGCACTGAGATAGAATTGATTGCCCTGATGGATGACCTTTGACGGACTCATGGGTGGGTGGATGCTCCCCTGGATGTCTCGGCAGCTTTTGATACCATCAACCATGTGATCCTTCTGGATCACCTTGAGAGCTCAGGAGTAGTTCTCCTCCTTCCTCCCTGGCCAGATTTAGTCAGTGTTGTCCCTCGCCCCGGCCTGTCTTACGGGATTGGCTGTCTCAAGGTTCTGGTCTTTCCTTCCTCCTGTTGAACCTTTAAAGTGAGGCACCTGGGAGAGGTCATATATTCAGCTGGGAGCAGTACTATATATCCTCACCAGTGGTGGGATTAAAAAATTTTTTTTATTGCCGGTTCTGTGGGCGCGGCTTGGTGGTAGTGACTATGTGGTCATGTGACTGGGTGGTCATGGCTGTGTTCATGTGAATGGGTGGGCATGGCTATGTGGTCATGTGACAGTGGGTGTGGCTATGTGGTCGTGTGACTGGGTGGGCAGTCCATTGTGCCAATTTAGCAGTCCATTAAACAATACACAGCAGCCCCCTTTTTATTTATTTATTTATTTATTTGTTAGATTTTTATACCGCCCTTCTCCCTAGGGACTCAGGGCGGTGAACAGCCAATATAAAGATAAAATACAGAATCAAGATAAATAAGTTAAAAAACATATTAAACTATAAAATTGCTAGAATTTTTGTTAGTCTATAAAATTAGACTAACAAAATCAGATATGCAGGAACCTTCACTTTGTTAGCTGAAAGTATAGAAGATTTTGAAGAACTAATGTGAAATAATGTAAAATGAAAAATAATTTAATTTAATGGTAAATATTAAGGATAAAAAACAGTATGCTTAGTAAACTTATATTTGACAATGAAATATAGATAGTTTTGTTGTCTTCGGCTTCAAAATAGATAAAGATGGGAGTGTGCTGGAGAAATAAATAGCACATTAATCTTTGGGAATAAAGCAATGACAATTTTGGGTAAGAGCAGGAAGGATAAAGAATTTTCAGTGACAAAAACATCAAAATAATTAAAGCCATCGTTTTCCAGGGGTGATATACAACTGTGAAAGCTGGACCCTGAGAAAGAGCAGGAGAAAGAAAATGGATGCCTCCAGTTACAGTCTTGGAGATATTTACTCATGAAGTGCAAGAACCAGCAGTAATCAATTTTGGATCAAATAAAGGTGGCTGCTCACTTAAAGCCATGATCAGCAAGCAGAAATTTCCCTACTTACACATGTGAGAAGATGGCGGTCTTGTGAAAAAGATGTGTACTCTTGACAGGAATTAGGGAAATTGGAAGAAAAGGCAGTCAATGAATAATATGAATGGACAAAATCAAATAGATTACTGGAATGCTACTACCAAAGATAGGGCAAAAAGATGAGCATCATTAACCACAAAATCCAAAATTGATGACATCTATCTATCTATCTATCTATCTATCTATCTATCTATCTATCTATCTATCTATTGAAGCTGATGGAAACAATTCTTTATACCTTCTTCTGGTAATTACCTTGGCTAATTCTATGCATTATTTATGACAAAGAGAAATAAAGTATATTAGATATATTCTTGCATAGAAACCTTACTACATATTACAAATTATATGATACAACTATCCTTGGACTGTGCTATCTATGAATGTGTTACCTGTGCAATAAAGAGAAATATTATTTTGCTTGCCAGAAATTTTGTGTGATCAGGCAAACTAACATATAAACGATAAAGAATGACATCTTCACTTTCTCCCTTATTTTTCTGAAAAATAGATTGAGCTTCAGTAATTAGTCATGGAGAGACAAAAAATATAAGTAAAGGAAAACACCTCAAAATATAAATCTATATTTTATGCCAGGTTGAATGGTTTGTTGTAATGATCAATTTATCCTTCTATAATCATAACATGTATAGAGGTGCAGTGGTTCAGTGGCTGAAGATGGTATTGGTCCAGTGCAAGGGTGTGAAACTGGATTTTGAGGGTTCGATCAGCATTGTAGTTCTCTTCCGCAGGCCAGCCCGGGCAGGGCAGATGGGGAGATGCAGCACCCTGCTGGCCAAAATGGGGCACAAGGGGGCCACATGCGCCCCTCTGTGCCCCATTTTGGCTGGTAGAGTGCTGGAGGCAGTCCAGGCTGAAAACAGGGCACAGGGGGCCACACACAGCCTTCCCATGCTCCATTTTGGCCACCACAGGTACCGTGGGCCGGTCCTTTGCAATTTCCAGGCAGGTCCCATGGGCTAGATTTAAGCACCCTGCAGGCCTTAAGTTTGACACTCCTGGTCCAGCTGTTCCAGTCCTAATACTGCAGGGCAAAGTGAACTCCCATCACTAGCCTCAGATCCGTGATGGCGAACCTATGGCATGCGTGCCACAGGTGGCACGTGGAGCCATATCAGAGGGCATGCAAGATGTTGCCATGTCAGCTCCAGCTGGCTGGCTGGTTTTCGGCCTTGAGGAAGGCCATTTCATCCTCCGGACACTTCAGGGAAACTTCCCTGAAGCCCCAGAGTGCAAATAACCGCCCAACGGGCAAACTGGAAGTTTGGAAAAACGCACTTCTGGTTTGCTGTTGTGCTGTTTTTTGCACTCCGGACGGTTCAGTGAAGCTTCCTGATGCCAGGAGTGCAAAAAATAGCCAATGGACAAACCAGAAGTTCAGAAAATGCACTTTCCGGTTTGCCCATTGTGCTGTTTTTTCACTGTTCCAGGCTTCGGTGAGGTCTGTGCGCATGTGCGGGGATGGGGCAGATTGTGCGCATCTGGAGGGGCAGCAATGGTTGTGTGTGTGTGTTTGCATGCATGGAGGGGAGGGACGAATTGTGAGCACATGCACGCATGCTAGCACACCCACACAACCCCTTTTGGCACGTGAAACAAAAAAGGTTCGCCATCACTGCCCCAGATTCTGCCCACCTAGCAGTTTGAGAGCATGTTATATAAAAAACTTTGGTGGGGAGACAAGCTGGTGCTTCGTGTGGACGGTTAGAATCCTGCTGATCTTGGACCTTCTCAGTTGCAATGCCTGTTCGTGAGGGAGTTTTCTGGAGGGAGAGGGCCCAGATGGTATTGCAGGGAAGTTTCTTGTTTTTCTTTCTGGTACAGAACTAGATTGCCCATTCTGACACACTTGGAAAGTATGTGAGCATGAACCAACAGGGTTAGCAGTCTTAGGCAGCCAAACTACTATTCTGTATTAGCATTGTTGTCTCCTGACTAATGTAACATTGCAATACAATAAATAAAAATAACTATGCATATCAACCCAATGGGGAAACCAAGGTGAATTAATGACAAGAGTCTTGTAATTGCGGCAGGTAAAAATGCAATAAATAAATACAACGAATTATAAAGAAATTAGGGTGTGATGAAAACCACCAACAGTCTGAAACACACAAATGTGAAACTAAATGGTATTTGGAACAACAATAATAACTACACATGCAATAAAATGAGATGCTGGGTTTCTATTTTATAACTGGTATCTTTCTACGTGTCTTCTATCTTGTCATCTTCTGGTGTATCAAAAAGATGGTGAACTGGCATAACGGGAAAAGATTATTTGGATTCTTCTACAATGTGTATTTTAGGAGGTCTGGGTGGAGGAATTGTGGCTTGATTTTTATATTTTCTCATCATATAGCACTGGTCTTCAGTAATCTCTTCTACAATTGACTTTATTGGGAAATGCACAGTATTGTCTGGATATTCTTTCAGCAATTGAAAGGACATATTTAAACAGTGCACAGAAATTTCCCAAATTTCTGTGGGCTTATTGAGATGGCTGATTAACAAGTAAGAATCGTTGATTCCCTCTTCAAGCTGCAGATAGGGAATGCCAGCCAAAATATCTTCCTGAGTGGAAAGATCCCGTATGCCAACTGTGACATTTAACGGAAGGTGGAAGTTGTTGCAAAGCTCTGAAAGATCATATAGATTACTATCATGCACCACTTCGTGGAAGTCTCCTTCCATGAACATTGGAAGAAGGATGGTCTTATTGACTTTATTTGGCAAGATAATTTGTTCACAAGGTAATGCAGCCTTCACACACTTATTTCCATATTCAACAACTTGGCTTTTCTGGTACTTGGAAATCAAAAATTCATCTCCAACAGAAACTGAGCACATCTCTTCATGCGGACAGTCAAAAGCTTTGGTAGCTACAACATGAAGCTTTTCCTTCATGTCCCTTGCTATTTCCAGGTCATAGGCAGTTGGGAATTCGCGAGGTATTCTTTTGAATTTCCCTTTGTAGCTCTTGGGAATTAAAAAGTATCTTTTAGAGGAATTATTCTTGATTTCAGATGCTAAGATTCTTCCAGCCTGATACTTTTTGTAAATTATTATTTCTCTGCCAGGACGCAGAAAATTATAAGAATGCTTGTTTCCAATGGAGTCTTCAATTATGGCAACAACAAAAGGGAATCCAGTCCCTGCCTTTTCTAATATATCTTTCACTGATAATAGCTGGAGAAAAGTATTAATATTGTAATGGTCAGTGACATCTTCAACTTCAACATCTAAATCGGAATGGAAATGAACGATCTCTTTTTGAACTGGAAAAGAAAGAGAGAAACAAAATTCTGGTCAGTTTTCAATGATATAATGGTGCTAATTACCCCAAAGCTCATTATATAAAAATTAAACATTTTTCTGTGCATAACATTGATTATTATACTGGGAGTTGCTTGAAATAATGGGATTCTTTTAATCTCCATGAGATTAAATGTAATTTCCAAACACATCTAAATGTTGAAATTAACTGTGTTTTATCCAATATTTAAATTATGGTAGTAATACAAGCAGTTATACTACTTGTATTACTAGCAATTGCAATATAACCCCTCAATTCCTGGACATAAATTGTTTCAACTCCTACCCTCAAAACGACACTATAGAGCACTGTACTCTGAAACAACTAGACACAAGAACAGTTTTTTCCCCAAACGCTATCACTCTAATAAACAAATAATTCCCTCAACACTGTCAAACAATTCACTAAGTCTGCATTACAATTACTATTAAGACTCATCGTTCCTATCACCCATCTCCTCCCACTTATGACTGCATGACTGTAACTTTGTTATTTGTATCCTTACAATTTTATTGTTTCCTAGTATTATTTGATTGCTTATTTGTACCCCATGACTATCATTAAATGTTGTACCTTATGATTCTTGACGAATGTATATTTTCTTTTATGTACACTGAGAGCATATGCACCAAAGACAAATTCCTTGTGTGTCC
>JANHGD010007447.1:211000-221519 GCA_027560375.1 Imantodes cenchoa | reverse complement strand
TGGCCTTATTGCCATGCACTCAAAAGCCCGATTGGGCTTATTATCAGAGGATGTCTTATTTTGGGGGAAACAGGGTACTTAATGGTAAAATTAAAAAAATAATGTTGGGGAATGATTATGTTTTTGCTCGCATCTATGAAAAATGTAGCATACTGCGTGCACTGCTATATTTATATAAAGCTTTATGCTTGAAAGCAAAAGTAGTTCTTAACTTACAACTATTTGTTTAGTGACAGTTCAAAGTTACAACGGCACTGAAAAAAGTGACTTATGACCATTTTTCACACAGAAACCTTTGCATGCTCATGGTCACGTGATAAAAATTTGGGTGTTTGACAATTGACATGTATTTATGACAGTTGCACTGCCCTAGAGTTACATATCACTATTTATAACCTTCCCAGCCAGTTTTCGACAAGTAAAGTCAAAATGGGGGGAAGCCGGATTCGCTGAACATTTGATTCACTTAGCAACTGCAGTAATTTGCTTAACAACTGTGTCGAAAATGTCACTCACTCCCTTAACACCTATCTTGCTTTGCAACAGAAGGTTTGAGCTTTATTGTGGTTGTAAGTCAAGGATTACCTGCATATGTTTTTATTTTAAAAATGAAAATGTCCTGTCGTGATCAGCGATAGCAGAGTGTGTTAGAAATAGAAAAATTCAGGAACAAAATTCCCCAGTGAAGAATTTCTCTAGAATTTGCAAACTCAACAAATGCTGAGGTTGCTTCTAGGCAAATCTTGATGATGTAAGCCATACAAAGTGTCCCTTTTTTTGTTGACATTCCATTGACTAGAAAGAAACTCTGTTCTTTTCCCCATATCTAAAAAAATGGGGAAATTGACGGTGCAGGCAATTCAGGAAGGCACAAGAAAGAACTCGTCAAGACATTTCCTGAAGGGCTACAGAAAAAGTCTATTCCTGACAGGTTCTGTTTACAAACGCCTGATATTGTGATATATTCCTTATGTTTGTGCTTCCTTCTTGATATATATCATAAAATTAGCTTGATATGTTTAAGTGTCAATGTATAATAATTTCAGTGCTTTTTCTATTTTAATTTTAAGGTCCACAGGATAGAATCACAGGCATTTTGGTTAACAAGGTAAGAAGTCTCACTGGATCAGGTTGGTCCAGTATTCTGCACCTAAAATGGCCAACAAGAACATCTTGGGCTGGAACATCCTTCCAATATTGCTTCTTAGCAATCAACATTTATGATGTACTGCCCCATGGTCCAGGAGGTAATGATCAGGCATCAATATTAATGGCTATTGATAACCTGATTTTCCATGAACCTGCCCCTTGAGCACCATCCAAATTGGCTGCTATTTTCACAACTACTGTTGCAAACCACAGTACTTAGTTTATGGATGTCTAGTATGAAAAATTATTTCCTTGTCTTAGTCCTAAATCTTTCTATGTATAGTTTCAATGGATGTCTCCTTGAGTTTTAACAGTGAGAAAATAACAACCGTGATATCCATATCATGTGTAATTTTATCTCCCTTTTATGTGTCTCCTTTGTTCTAAGCTTTAGAACTCCAACTGCTATAATCTTGCCTTGTAATGGAGGCACCCTCCCCATCTCATTATTTTGAACATTTATTTTATTTTATTTTTGCAAAATCTTTTCATGCTAGCTATACAAAACCCACAGGCATTGCTGGGAAATAAGGATAAAGTGCCAAAGGTATGTTCCAAATAAAAGAAAAAAAACATAAAATGAAGTTGATGAGTTTGTATTGCTTGCAGTTTATTTTGTTTGTGTTGGATGTAACTTTCAGTTCAGTTCAGTGCTGAGTTTGCTTTTGCAACATTCTCAACATCAATTGGACTAGTGCCCAGATAACCTCTTACCCACATTATATTGCATCTAAAAATAATGACTGTTTTGCAGTGTTAGCATAAGACATACAGTATATAACCTAATGCCTGAAAACTGAGAAACACAGGGAGAAGGAAAAGTACTATAAAAATTGGTAAAAAGTAACTACAAGTTGATATGCAACAACTATCACTCTCTTCACAGTTTCCATGTAAATGCATTCCTGGCATATATATAAACACACAGATGACCCTTAATACAATGTTTTAAGCTTTGAAATATATGAAGAGGATGGGACGGTTGGAGAGGGAATAAACAAAGGTTGGTTTTATCTTTTTTCCCCACCTCCACAAAATGATCTGTCTTGTTCTCTCTTCACATTCTTTCTTTAGCTGTTGTTGTTGAACCAGTTGCACATTTGGCTTAGTAACTTGCTAGATCCAGAATATTTTTTTAAGACAAATGACTAAAATGCACATGAGAATTGGACCCTTGATTCATAACAGCACAATACCTCTGTCTGTACCATATTGATGCGGCGTGAACGTAAGGCTTTGACACAGTTGTAGATGTCTACAACACCTTCTCTTTCTGCCATGTCTAACATGATGTCAATGACAATATAGCATCCGGTTCGCCCAGCTCCAGCACTGGAATAAATCAGAAAACATACATATTTTTTTAATAGCATCTCTAATGAATCAGAAATCTAATGTCTAATAAAACATCTAATGTTTTATATTTTTTTAAAAAATATCCAGTATTTTACTTTGTGAAAGTGGAATTGTTTTTAGCTAAAGTAAAGACATAATTAGTTATATATTTTCAGTGTTATTGCTGAACATACTGTAATCACTTTGCAAAGCAGAAAAAAAATATCGGGCTTAGAATTGGTTAAGTGACACATATTAATATTACTTATAATACAGTTTTCTTGCACTGCTCTCATTTCTCTCTGTTAGATTGACACAGACATTTCCAGCAGAAATCTTTTGAATAAGTTTTCGACAAGGATAACTTATTCATAAAATATTCACTAAGTTGATTCTGAGAGTAGTAATTAAAAAGGCTGATTTTTGTTTTGCTTTGTTCGTTCATTTATTTATAGCATGCATTTCATTATGGGACCAATTCTATTTTAAAAAAAAAATCTCTCTGAAGTTCTAGCCTTTCGAAAGAGATTGCATCTGATCAGAGTTTTGTGTTCCAACAACCATTCACATGTAAAACTGTGGCATATCTGTAGCTAAATTCATAATTCATACAGTTGAAAGGTACCATTTAGCTCATTGTCTGGTTCCATATCCTAATCAAAATCAAAATAACTTGCTTCAACACCGCCAGTGTATGGAAGCAAATTATCCTTCTGGGGAATTAGTTCTACCTTCATGCTGTCCTGACTATTAGGAATGTTTTTCTAACATCAGTTACTATTATTCCATGCCTTCCTATCCAAATCAAAAGATAAAGTACAGTATTGATGTTCTGTGTGATATCCTTTTAGAAATTTGAAGGGAACTGTGATAGTTCTTAGTTTTTCTTCTTCAAATCAAAGCAAAACTTTTCCTCTTGCTAGGACTTAGTTTCTAGACCCCATGAAAGTTGGTTTTCATTCAGTGAAAAGTAAGCAACTTGATATCAGACCAGGCCATTAGTGAAACAAGAAACAGATGGAAATGTTATCGCCTACTAAAAACAGTTTTGCTTCTTGGCAAAATAAATCTGAACACAGGTTGATATAAACAGAATTTGCATTTGATATTCAGCAGTCCTGGGAATTATTTCATAATGGCGTCACGTTTTTGCTATAGCCAACCTACTCTCAGACTTCATGTTCTGGAAAATAAATTTCCACAGGGTTTTGCCTTGTTAATCAAGAAAATGCTAACATTCCCCAGATTGTCCTTATTGTCCCAATTTTTTCCCCCCTCATCTGAATCCTCCTTCTCAGTCTAGGTGTCTATTTGATTTGTTTTTGTTTTCTGAATAACAGCTTTGATTAACTAATTTTCATTCCATTGTTTCCAACCAATTTCTTTAAACTTTTAAGATATTTAATTTTCTTTATCTAGCCCATCAAATTTTGATAAGCATCCTCTACACTTCCATGTCATTACAGAAAATGTCAATATATGCATGTCCAGAATGGAAGTGTATGACATCTCATTTGATACTTCCTTCTAGGTTAATGAGGAACATTATTTGAATGTGATTTTAAGCCAGCTAGCAATCCACTTAACACTTATATTCAGGTTTACACTAACTACTTGCTAATCAAAATATGAAGGTTATCTATTACAGTAAAAAATATCCACTAAATAAGTTACCCTAGTATATAAGATCAGACTGGCAAAACTAGTTTGTTAATTTCTATGTTTTTTTTTAAATCCAAGCATGTGTATGATGGGTCTTGCAAGGTCTTGCAACAAGGTTAAAATAAGTGAAGGAAATAATACAAAAATATTATTGTTTAGTATTACCTGTAGAGGAGTATGTTAATACTTCTCAGAAGCAAGTTGTAGGTGTTGCAATGTAGGATAAAAAGTAGCAATGAAAGAAAATACTTAATTTCTTTTATATAAATTTAGCTGCAAGTTTAGATTCACCAATAACTTAGATATTTCTTATTTTGAACTATTTTCCAACTTATTAAGAAGTAAAACTGTTGTTTATATAGACTGTTTTATGTAGTTTACAAAAGCAAGCAACTGCCAACCTCAAGTTCATAATAGTGTAATTTATTATATATGGAGACTTCCCAGGTTGATCTAAAGCAATATTATGTCTTAGTAGTATTTAAAACAGGCCAGATAACTTTAGAACACAGAAACTGAATCAGACATTCTTGGAAATTGGATCATGGGGTTATGTCAAAAGAGTCAGTCGGAAATAATAAGTCAAGCCATCTGAACCATTCACTCCATATCACACCACACCACAACACATCACAAAACTTGACAGATCATGCACACATCAAGAATGATAGAAAATGCATCTACCTCTTTTCTACACACCTGCAATGCACAACAATAGGCCCAGCACTTGGGGGGTTAGATTGTTTTACACGGCGTATAAATGAAAGAAGGCCTGTTGCATTGTAAGGTACTCCATGATCAGGCCAGCCAGTAAAATGGAACTGTTTAACTTCACGGATTTCATTGTAACCTCTCTGTCAAAATGGAAAATAATAACAAGAGTTTTTTTTTTTTCATCTCATGAGTTACGGTAAGTTAGTTTTTGGTTAATTTTTTAAAAGGTGATCGTTTTTGTTTTAAACTGGTTAAAATTTATACAAGACTAAAAATGCAAACTTCAGTTGATTTTAATCAGTTTCCTTAAAAAAACCCAAAACCCAATAAAAATTTGAATATAGCACTCATTACTTATCACACTTTAATCATTGCATATTTACATTGCATATACACCAGGCCAATTGTACACTATCATGAAATTGCAACAATATATGCTAAGTTCCCTAAGAAAGAAAAGTTCAGTCTTTAAAGAAATAGTCTACATTAATGTGAAAGTAGCTCTTATGATCCAATTGAAACAGAACGATAGCTAAAACAATTTAAAGTTTAGATATACCCTTCTGTTTAAGTAAAGTATAACAATGACGTATATACAGGTGAGTAAGAGATCATGAATGGAGAGAAACATACTGAGGATTGGAAATAGGAATCATAAAAACTTTCTATGGTTCCTGCTGTTCCTTGCTATTTGAGTGTCCTTGACAAAAACCTCAAGCTTGTGTACTCCTGTTTTACAGTTATAAAGAAACCAGAAACATAGGAAACCACTGGTGACAAGACCAGAATTAAAACATTCCTTTACATGCTAGCAGATTTTAAACCATACTTCCACAAGGAGCAAGGACGACAAAGAAGGGAATCTTATCTCAGTCCTAAAGTAGCACATCAAACATCTGGAATTCCCCAATTTCAAAGAATAAAGAGGTTGTGGTTTGGGAATGGAGTTACCAAATTATTCTTGTGGAGAAATCTTGATTCCTTTTAAGTCTGAATAAGGAATGTATAAAGTGGCTTAATTCATAATCTATTTTCTATAAATAAGATTACAAGACTATAAATTTAGGAACAACATTCATCTGACTATAATGCAACTCTTTTTTTTTTGGTACTGAAATTATAAGGAACCAACCACATAGTATATTAAGGAAGACTAATTAAGTGTGGATAATTAACCAGTGAAATAATTGAGGAAAAGCTCTCAATTATATGTAACTATGCCCAAGAAGAAACCTGAAGTTGGGTTACCTAGCAAATTATTATCCAAGAAAGCTGATACTAAAATTATTTATGAACATTTCTAAGTGTATGTAGGTACAGTATATGTCCGTATTATTATTATTATTATTATTATTATTATTATTATTATTATTATTATTATTATTATTATTATTATTATTATATTACATTTATTAAATTTATTTGCTGCCCATAGGAGTCTCTGGGCAGCTTACAAGTTAAAATCAATGAATCAAGACAAATTATACACATAGCAATAAAATGATACGTTCTGGTAAAAAGATAGAGAGGGGGGGGATCAAGATGTGCAGAAAGTAAGGTGGGATCTGCTATTAATACATCAACCATGTCTAGTGTGGCAGTCTCCCATTGGGACCCCAAGCCAAGTGGCAGAGACAAGTTTTCAGGCCCGTAGGGAAGATCAGTAGATCTTACCCTGGGATGAAAGGAGGTATGCTCCAAAGGTCAGGAGCGTATGTATGTATGTATGTATGTATGTATGTATGTATGTATGTATATAATATAGATAGATGGGATTGCTAAACTATGGCATATTGTTTGTTTTTATTTACCATGTTGCATATGCCAGACATTATTCTCAGATACACATTTGAACTGACAGCAAAATACTTAAAAAGTATTTTGTTTTTTGTGAAATAATAAGGCATAAAATATGACCAAGAAAATTAGTATGATAATAAAGACACTTGAGATGCTCCTTATACAATGAAAAAAAAAGAGGGAAATTAAATTGACAAGAGATGTGAATAGAAAACAATTTAGAAATCTTAGGCATAGCGGAATGAGCGTGTTACAATTCAAGTGTTGTAACTACTGCAGTGGTGGGTCAGTTAAAGAATGGGTTGAATATGTTACATAAATCTTACTGGTGATCATAACGTAATAAATTTACAGCAGCTTTCAGTTAAACAATAGGAAGCTCTAATCCAGAAATATTTACCCGTTCAAGGGTGAACGTCCTGACAACGTATTCTGCAAGTGGTTCCACTTCCACACAAGCAACTTTGAAGTCCCCATAAACTTCGGTGTCATCAGGCCAATACTTGTAGCACTTAACCTACGATTAATATGACAGAAACATTTCTCAAATGAAGAAATGTCTGAATTACCATATCATACACATCACATCGTTATTTTTATTTAATGGTAGATCGTATTTCATAAATGGAAATATGTATGAAAATGATGAAAAAATAAGGGTGGAATAAGTATTTTTAAATGCCTATTTATATAATAACCATATATTTCTTATTTTATATATTATGACCTTGCTTTCACATCATTAAAGATCACCCATTCGTTTTTACTAATTATTTTGCCTTTACTTTTAATTGTAAGTGAAAATATACCATCCAAAGAATTCTTGACTTCTTCTGCAGTCTCACATGAATAGATTAGAGGACAAAAAAAGTTTGTGCTTTTAAGAACAGTACAATAAAAGAGGCGTCATTGGAAAACTGAAAAGTTGATTACATCAAATGTTTTTCACTCAATTCTCTATTTGCTTCTAGAAGGTGGATAACTCATTAATGCCACAGGTAGTCTTCGATTTACAGCCATTCAGTTAGTGACTGTTCAATGTGACTGTGGCACTGAAAAAAAGGGACTTACAACCAGTCCTCACAGTTACAACTGTCGCAACATCCCCACAACCACATGAACAAAATTCCAGTGAATTGGCAAACCAGCATGAATTTATGATAGCTGCAGATTCCTGGACTCAGATGATTGACATTTGTAACCTTCCCAGCCAACTTCCGACAAGCAAAGTCAATGGGAGAAGACAGATTTGCTTAATCACTGCATGACTCACTGAATAACTGCAGTGATTCGCTTAACAACTGTAGCAGAAAAGGTCGTAAAATTGAGTATGATTCACTTAACAACTGCCTTGCTTAGCCGTGGAAATTCTGATTCCCAATTGTAAATCGAGAACCGCCTTTATGTTGAGATGGTTCAGCCTATTTCTGTTCTGCACACCAGAGGAACACAAAATTGTGATTTCTTGTCCTTTTTCACCTCTGTGCTTCCCAGCCATCCGTGCATAGACACAAAATCTATGCGTGTGTGCAGTACACACAGAACAGTGCACAACAGGATGAACAGAATTATAGAAATTATTTTTCAGAGAAACAAAAGCCTCAAATCCCAAAGTTGCTTTTTTCCCAAGAGGCAAATGGACTTGCTGGTTTTTCTTTGAAGACGTTTCGCTTCTCATCCAAAAGGCTTCTTCAGCTCTGGCTGGATGATGCAGAATGGAAGGATTTATATTCCTTGCAGATAGCTAGTATATTCCTTGCAAGGGGTATAAATCCTTCTCTTGAGTTCTGGTACTGAAGAGGCTGGAGTCAGGAATAGCAACAACAGCTCTTTATTGTACAACAGTTAGATCCAACAAAAGAGCCAGGCTGACAGCTCTCCCTTTTATACAGAGCTGTCAGATGGCTCAACCAATCAGCGCTCTCCATTTTCCTGCTTGCAAAGCGGACCTTGGAGTGAACAGTTAACTTCCTTAATACATAACACCTTCCATTCCCCACCATCCAGTCAGAGTTGAAGAAGCTTCTTGGATGAGAAGCGAAACATCTTCAAGGAAAAACCAGAAAGTCCAGTTGCCTCTTGAAAAAAGCACCTTTGGGACAACCACGACCTGGATGACTGAGAGTCTCCATAGACATTTAGCAATGCACTTTGGGATGAACACCCTTCGAATGGTGCGGGAGTATGAACGGATTTCCAGAAAAAAACTCTCAAATGCTCACATGCACTTGCATTTACATTTTTTTCCTATAAACTCAAAGCCACCAGAGTTTACAGACATGTAAAGAGAGGCATTGAATATATTGGTCACTTAAAGGTTGGCATTTGTTCTTCCTTGTTTTGCTTCTGTTTTTCTTAGAATGCAATTTACAAAATTTAATGCGGTTTGGCGTTTCTAAGGAGATACTTACCCGACCCACTTCTACTAAATTTGTAACCATAACAATGCAGGCTGATTGTTCTTGCCATATCATTCTCCAGAAATCATAGACTGTCTCGTGCACTGGACCTGGCAAAGAAAATGCTTATAAATGAAATAAATAAATAAAAAAAAAACCTGTAAAGCTACTATCTTTAAAATAACTGTCAGGAATTCAAGGAAGGTATGACTGATTTCATTAATCTTTCAAAAACATTAATAATTAGTATTGAAATATCTAGCAGAAACCAGGTTATTAGTTTTTTAAAGACAAAATAAAGATTAAGCTACTGTAGCTGCTTTAGCGCAAAAAATAAATAAATACCAATATCTGAGAATTAATGGAATTTTAGAATGGGCTCATTAACACTTTGAAAATCATACTGTTCAGGTTGTGTAATGCACCTATCGGCAACTCTTTAAATCAGCATTATCTTTTCTTATGAGAACTTATAATACTGGAAAAGGACACAGAAAATCTTTGTATACTTAGAAGAAGCATTGCGCAGCCCTAAAGATTATCACAATATTTATTATTTGACTTAATTGTCCATTACCATGGTTTATTATAAGCCAACAAGCATATTGTCTTATTTCCATGTTGGGAAAATATGAGAATTGTTGGATGTGAAATAAGCCGAGATCTGTGTCGGCTCCTCTATTTTAAATGTTGGTACTCATATATCATTAGTCTTGGTTTTTCATTAGCTTTTGTTAATATTGCTTTCTTACAGGCAAGGCCTTTATAGGATTATTGCAGAGGTGGGTTCCTGCCGGTTCGGACCGGTTCTATAGAACCCCCCGCTTGCCAAACCGGCAGCAATTGCTGGCTGGACATGCCCCAGAACTGGCTCTCTCGGTGGCACCATAGGTGCCACCATCTTGTTTTTTGCTTCTGCGCATGCGCAGGAGCTAGGTTTTTAGCACTGTGCATGCACGCCCCCCCCACAGTGTACTCACACAGTGTGCAAGGCACACGCACCTGCTCTGCATGTAAGGAAGCAAACCAGCAGCGACGTAAACTAGAAAACACCCCTGGATTATTGATATCAGTCATCATGCTTTAACATCCTGGTTCAAGAACAATATGCTGCTTCTGAATACCCACAACCAGGAGAGAGCTAGTGGTCACATGCTCTGTATTTGCCAAGGTGCTTGGTTGGAGGGCATGGATAAAGGATACTGGATAGCATCAGAGACCAAGGTTCTTTTTCTGTAGGGCATGGAGCCTCTTTCCAAGATCACACCACTCAAATTGAACAGGAGCCCTCCCCACTGCAATTCTTCACCCATTTGGGGTGGAAAGTTAAGTATGAGCCGAGGTGGCACAGCAGTTAGAGTGCAGTACTGCAGGCCACTTTAACTGACTGTGTTCAGCAGTTCAGCTGTTCAAATCTCACCAGCTCAGGGTTGACTCAGCCTTCCATCCTTCCGAGGTAG
>JANHGD010007447.1:180030-191009 GCA_027560375.1 Imantodes cenchoa | reverse complement strand
CAAACTCTATATTTTAACTGGAAAAGTAGGGGGTCGACTTATACGCCCAGTCGTCTTATACGCCGGAATATACGGTACTCATATATTGTTATCATGTTTTATTATATCAGATAATCTTATTCTCTATTAATTAGCCAAAGTCATTTTAGAACTCATAAACTAATTAACCAGGTTTATTAATTTAATTAATAAAACTGCACTTTCTATGCACTTTGAGCATATTTGCCATACTAAATATGGTAAATTTCAACATATAAAAATCGCTCCAGACCTTCCATCATCTTCTAGCTATTTCCAGCTATTATTTTGGGAGACTGTCTTAATGAGAAGGGAAGCATGAATTTATTTTTCTTTTCCTGAACATCACTGGATTCTGGTGGTTGGGAGCAAAGAGATGTAAGAAAATAGAAAATAACTTTCCACCTCCTTGTAAGTACTATACAGGTAGTCCTCGACTTACAACAGTTCGTTTAATGATCGTTCAAAGTTACAGCAGCACTGAAAAAAGTGACTTATGACCGCTATTAATCCTTACAACCGTTGCAGCACACCCATCGTCACGTGATCAAAATTCAGACACATGGGAACTGACTCCTATTTATGATGGTTGCAGTATCCGTGTGTTTGTGTGTCACATGATTCCCTTTTGTGACTGTCTTACACAGCAAAGTCAACAGAGAAGGCAGATTCACTTAACAACCATGTTACTAACTTAACAACGACAGTGATTCACTTAACAATGGGGGCACAAACGGATGTAAAATGGGACAGCATTCACTGAGCAAATGGTTCACTTAGCAACAAATATTTTGGGCTCAATTGTGGTCGAGGATTACCTGTATTTACTTCTAACTACAGAGTGACAATAAATACAGGGTATTTTTACAGCCTAGGAGAAAAAGTAAAAGCAGCCAGCAATTGAAGAGAAATGTTAAAGAAGAAGGAACTGAGGTAGAAAATGTGTTCATTTTTATGTAACAAATATTACCAAAAGGTGACCAGTTGGATCTAATTCTCTCAGTGAATAAAATAGGAATCACACTTCCCACTGTGCAACACAAAGGATTCTATTGTTGGAAATGGATGTAGTCATTTGTATGCTCCCCTATCAATTCCATAAAATAAGATGGAGCTACAACCTTCTCATCAAAAGATAATGTTTAGACACATAAGCCTACACAGGATGGAGCTGAAGCTTGATTTTAGAATGAAAATACACAGTGGAGATATATTTAATAAAAGGGTCCATGTGTGGGTAGCAGGGGTGAAATGCTCCTGGTTCGCTCGTGCCTGTCATTCATCGGAGAGCCAATCGCGAAAGCAGCACGAGGCTCCGCCCACCTGCCTGGACGCCATCATTTGTGTTTTTTTACCCTCTGCGCATGCGCAATGTGTTCTGTGCACGCACAGAGGGTAAAAGAACCCAAAGGCGGCATCTGGGTCGGTGGGAGGAGCCTCGCGTTGCCTTCGTAACAGGCTCTCTGCCGACCAACAGACACAAACGAACCGGGAGCATTTCACCCCTGGTGGGTAGTCTACATCCAATTAGAATACAATAACCTTTAAAAAATAAAGCAAACCCCCTAAAATTATATGTGGCTTTATAAAAACTGTCAAAATGATACGGGAAATTTTAGTGAAATATTAATCCTATTTCTAGGCTTTTTTAAAAAACGAAAAGGGATACTGCATCTTCAAAACATATAAAGAAGTAAAGTCACCCATTTCTACTTACAGGTAGTAGGAGTAAGAATAGTAGCTCCTCCTGGCAAGCAAATCACAGACAGTGGGAAAAAAGAAGCAATGGTGAATGAAAAGCATGACTCTCACATTCAATAAAGCAGAGAAATGTGCGTTTAAAAAAAATTAAAAATTCATGTTTTCTTTGTTAGCATTAACAATCTTGCTCATGCACTGATTAGCCTTACAGAGCCATGCAATTAAAAAAAATATGTTAGCATATAAAAAAAAAAGATTTCAATAACAGAGGGAGTCCACTAGAGAAAAATGACATGCTAACACTTCATTTATTGTAGAAGGAAAAAAAAAAAGGAAACCAAATTGGGTTATGTTAGTTCGGCATGCAGCATAAATGTGATGACTGGTAACTATCTAAATGCTATGAAATACAAAACGGCTGTGTACAGTTCTTGTGCTCTAAAGTTTACTTTCCTTCTTTTCTCTTTTAGCTTACAAACTCAAAGACTAGTAGTGGCAGAGACAGGTAAACCAACAACTACTGTAAGACAATTACGTACAGATATACAGGCGCCATTTTTTGCTAAGCCATAATGTTTTATAGGTTTTCAGATGAATAATGTGCAAATAAAGCCATTATGGCATTTGTGTTGTGTGCGAACCAGGCAACTATAGCTCATCCAAAAAAAAAAAAAAAGGGAGGGAGGGAGGGAATTAAAAAGACAACCAGAACAGAGGCTTACTATTATGTATGAATACAGCCAATGTACTGGCATTCTACAGTAGAAGGGTGTGTATATTAAACCCATATATACACACACAGCTGCTGTTTTTAAATCTTTAAAACAGAAAATACTGATATATGCATACTTAGCTTCAAAAATGAGAAATAAACAAATGGAAGGAGATGATGTACATTTGGAAATATTTCAACAATGGTTAAAAAAATACAGTATTTGATACTCAAGAGATGCAGTATCCCTTTTCTTAAAATTAAGCTGTATAACTTTGTAAAACTCTATAGTCACTAATAGAGTTTCCATCCACTTCAAAATCTCCACAAAATGATAAGGCAAAGCATAAGAACATCTCTGATTTGTGAAATCATACGTAAGTGCTTACCAATCAATGTTTTTCCCCATTAGTTCAAATTTGAAAATCTATCTGTGTGAAATTCAGAAGCATTTTTCTGAGTTTGCTAAAATGTTGATGTATCAAAAGGGATACCACATAATGGAATCTCTAATATGTATGTACAGAATTATAATCAATATAATTATTCTATAGCACCTGGAATACACTAAGCACTTAGGGTTAAAGCAGAAAGTGTTTTCTAACACCATTGTGTTTACGTGCTGCTGTGTATATAAATAAATATTTCTTTATTCAGCAAAAATACTGTATAAGACATGTTTCCCCAATTCACAGGAGAATGGATTCCTTAAGAACCCAATTAAAATGGAGGCCTGGATGGATACTTTTGACCAGTGATATCAGTTCTAGTCAGAATGAGAAGAAAGAGCTCCATGCAAGAATCAAGTATCACAGGAACCAATGGGTTGAAACTAAGGTAAGAAAACATATGCTTATGTGTATGTGGGGCATGGTAGGAAATGTTAGTAATGTAAATGGATTCAAATTTCCACTTATGCTAGAAAAGATGCTAGTTTTTTGGCTGAAATTCCATGTAAAACGCTTCTTGAAAAATGGGTGACGCTCGGGATATTTAAGTACTATACATCATTATAATTGTGTAAGAATCCAATGGGGAGCTGCTCACACAAATGGCTTATTGGATACTTATCCATTATCTATCTCCATCTCCAAATGGCTTTTCAGTGGGGAAGAGATCTTGAAGGTAGTATAGTAGTCTTTTGACCACATGCTCATCTGCTTGTGAAAACCCCTGTAGATTTGACTTCCAACAACAGACAAAGCTAAAGATGGCGGCAGCTAAACATTCAAGGGGGATGAATTATTTTTTTCAATTATCTCTTTTGCAAGCTAATTTTTACTAGATTTAGGTGAAAGTGGCTACTATGGAATGGTATGATCAAGTAAAAAAGGGGTCTAGTTAGCAATTATCCCCATAATGCACATCTGACTGAATCCTTTCACTATTTTCTACATACTGGTGTTGTGTAGGGATGTCCGTTTACTTGCTTATTTTGGAAGGGAAGAAAGAAACCGAGTGGCTTTTCTATTAGACTAGTTATCCTCATTAAAAAAAAATGAATCAGATCAAAATTGCTACCTAATTTAACAATGTTTCAAGTTTTGGTGTTAAAGAATTTTATAGCACAATACTATAGTTAGTGAAGATGCGGTGGCTCAATGGCTTAAAAAACGCTTGAGAAGGTCTGTACTCTGGCGGTTTGAGTCCTACTACCATGTCAGAGAGAGCTCCCACCACATGCCTAAACTTCTGCCAACCTAGCAGTTCGAAAACATGTAAATGCAAATAGATAATAGCTATATTAATATTGTTTCCTGATTGCTTATTAAGGTACTTATTAAGTACCTCCTCATTCTTGACAAATGTATCTTTTCTTCTATGTACACTGAGACAATATGCACCAATGACAAATTCCTTGCGTGTCCAATCACACTTGGCCAATAAAGAATTCTGTTCTGTTCTGTTCTATTCTATAAATAGGTACTACTTGGCGGGAAGGTAACAGTGATCCATGTTTCGCCATATGACCACAGAAATGTCTTTGGACAACGCTGGCTCAATGGCTTAAAGAAACAGAGTTGAACATTGTTACTCAGCTGTAGTTAGCAAAGTAAAACCTAAGGGATTCCTTTATCTTTTACCTTTTATTATAATTAGTTTATCAACTATAATATTTATTTATTATGGTTAATTTATCAACTTATAGAAAAAACATGTGAATCCAATACCAAATAAATCTAAATCCAGCTAAAATAAGAAATTGAAATGTGGGATTTTCAGGGTCGATTAATGCCCTCCAACAATATTTCTGTGAAAATTCTAGACAAAGAATTGCTGTCTATTTAATGTCACAATCGGGAAAGGTTTCCATCCATCTCCTTTTAATCTGAATTAATAGAGTTCATGAGAAAATTCTTACACATTATGAAATAGATCAATGCGATAAAGGTTCACACACTGCAGGGTCAGCAAACTTATTAATGACATGATAAATTAGGAAAGGTGGAACATAGCTATGAAAATGTCATGCAAATTAAACATGAGATGCTGATGAACTAGATCGGGTAATGGACCGTGCATCTGATAATACTCTTCTACTGAAATTGATTTCCTCAAATAGGAATAAACCCCCGCTCCACCCCCTGCAAAATGACTCCTCCAACATAATTTAAGAAACTGTTGACAAACTGTCTAATTCTGCAAAGTGTAGCTTGTAACAGCGTTGAAGTGTTCTCCCTACTGAAAATGAAATGAGAACTGAAAACTTTCTGTGGATCATAGCTGAAATTCACCAGCATGCTGGTGAATCCAAGCTTACCAACCTCCAAGGCAGAGATGTTCCTAAGGATTAAGCAAAGTGAATTGCAAAATGTCTAGCCTATTTTTTTTTTCAGCTGGACTTAAAGGAAAACTCAAAGACTTGGGAAAGCTCCCCACAGTATGAGATCTGTATCTCTGTGACCACTAGTGAATATAATGCTTACTCTACTGGCCCAATTATTCTATGTAAGCAGCTGTAAAACTCATACAAGTTAACAGTGTCCTCAGCGCTGCTAGTGTTAAAGCCATTATAATTGATCACAGGTTAGCCTCACAGAAAGGTCTAATGGTTTGGTGTAAATGTCAGCATGAGTGCTGACATTATGATAGGTTTGTAAGGAAGTGTCACATCCCCAGGAGCAGCTGTTGGCTATCTGATATTCTGAGGACATTTCTCACTGGCCTGTCTTTACAGTTCTGGCGATCACATTTCTTCATCATTTGTCAAGGAGAAGTTCCAGCTAAAAAGCAAGACTGCTATTTACTGATCTGCCCCTTAATTTGCACGAGTGGATTTCTTTCTCATCACTTTTACCATGTACTGGTTTGTAGCATTTCTTTTTAAGCACAGAGGTACACAACAGGAAAAAAAAAGTGAAAGCACTATTGGGAGAAATCACATATGTGTCTAACTAACACAAAACACTATTAGCATACCTAAGGGTTCTAATGCAGACGTTTCTCCTCCATGTTATATATCTCCGGGGGAATCATTGTAAAAAGGCAATAAATTAAAAAAAATCTATTGGAAACCATTAAGACATAAATATGATTTTTAGGCACAGTGTCTAGTTTTTTTTCCCTACTTGGAAAACTGGAACACAAAATTCATTTCACTTTAACATAGATAAGAGATACAAAAATATCCTTATTTTTGTTCCTTCCTTGCCTAGAATAAAAACAACAATTTTGCAACGGATCTCTGAAGCAAGACATCCATAGCTCGGTGGTAAAACACATAATCTGAATTCATAAAGTCTGCATATGATTTTTATCATCTCCAGTTAAGGGGGTCACAAGTGGCAGGTGATGTGAGAGACTTTTAAGTAATATTTTAAAGAACTATGTCCATCAGTCCTAGGCTAGATGGAACAAATCACTTGATATAAACAGCTTCATATTAAGCAGCCATTTGCTCATCCAGATGTGAGACAGAAACAGAAATGGCAAGGAAAAAGGATCTGACAGCTACTCATTAAGTCATACATGTTGATTATGAAAATGTGTGTCAATTAACAAGGTGTTTGAAACTTACCAATAAAGTGTATTTAAGAAAAAATAAATAAAAAATTTTCCTTTCAGAATTACTTCTACTTCCAGAAGGTGGTGCTATTGATTTTTGTTGTTACTTTGAAATTGCTAAGATTTTTTTTTTAAGAAATGAGACACCATTTAATATAATTTTGTATTTTAAGGTCTGCAGGCCTATATAACCCAGTGGAAATTTTATGATAAGGTAATGTGATTTTAACTATAACTTTCATCACTTATAAAAATACAAATGAAGGTAACATAGCCTGTAAAATATTTTCCAAGATAAGTAGGCCAGACATTTCATAATACAAGAGAATAAGCAGGGCTAATTGAAACAGCTTCACCCTAATAAAATATAATGTTTTGAAGGTAAAAAGGTATTATTTCAATTTCACCGGTCATTGTCTTTACAGTTTGTACAACTCAATGCTAATTTTTTTATTTTTTAAGGTAGAATAGTGGTTTCTATCTTCTGTTCGTGATAAAGATGCCCTCACTGGTACCATTTTTCTACAATGAACTGTGAATGAATTCCTTATCATTTATTTAAACAAAAAGAAAATGGCAAATTTACCCTACTTACCTTTTTTTGACAATCAATATGACAAGGAGGAGGATGAGAATAAAGACAAGGATTCCAGCACTTATTCCTGCTATTTTCACAACACGGTCAGTCTGCTTGGCTGGGTCAGGAATAACTTCTGGTTCTTCTGTTGCAGCTGCTGGGAGAAACGGTATTAAAAGTTACTTGAACTGTTTTAACCATTGCTCCCATCTAAATGGTCTCTGCATTGATGCAGTACTGGACCAGGAAGAAGAACTTTCTTACACAGATCTACGGTATTAGATCCGTGGTTGCACAGTGGTTAGAATGCAGTATTGCAAACTGACTCTGCCCATAACCAGGAGTTCGATCCTGATGGGGCTCCAAGTTGACTCAGCCTTCCATCCTTCCAAGGTTGGTAAAATGAGGTCCAGATTGTTGTGGGCAATATGGCTACCATTTGTAAATCGCTTATAGAGAAGTTGTATATAAGTCTAAGTGCTGGTGCTATTAAGGCATGCATTTTCCTTCAAGAGTAAGAATGTCTAGGACTGCTTTAACTTGTACTTCCTGTAAGCTGAAAAAAGGTTACTCGCAAATAATGGTTAAAGTGAGAATTTGCTTGTTTGACTCGTAAAAGACATATAAGTAACCTCATTACCCCCCCCCCCCCATTTTTCTATGCATCTATCTAACTACCTGCTATTAAATGATTCTAAAACAATAATGAGTCTCCATGGCCTAACAGGCCCCTCTTCTTTTGGTGTTATATTTTAAGGGCCATTGCCAAGAGATGTTGCTGAATCTTTCCACTAGCATGCTAGAAGTGATAGTTGATAGCAATAGTAGGAGAGCTTTAGAATTGCTCCCTTATTTTAGACCCATGATGGTGAACCTATGGCACGTTTGTCACAGGTAGTATGCAGAGCCATATCTGCGGGCACATGAGCCGTTGCCCTAGCTCAGCTCCAGCACACACGTGCATGCATGCCAGCTGATTTTTGGTTGGCCCTACCATGCCACCCCTCCCCTCCCAGGAGTCTCCACATGGCCCATTTTGGATGCCAGGTACATACAGGGCTTACATGGAGGCTCCGGGGGGGAGGGGCAGGGGAAGCCATTTTCCAGGAAAGCCTCTGGAGCCTGGGGAGGCCGAAAAATGGGCCTACCGGAAGTGAGGAAATTGCCCATTTCTGGAAGGCCTCGGGGGGAGGCAATTTTCACCCTGCCCAGGCTTCACGAAAGCCTCTGGAGCCTGGGAAGGGCAAAAAGAGGCCTACAGGAAGTCTGAAAACGGGCCATTTCCGGCCTCCAGAGGTTTCAGGGACGCCTGCTAGGCCCAAAACAGGGCATAGAGGGGTCATGCACGCATGCATGGGGGAGTCCGGGGGGTTGGATGTGCATGTGCGGGGCACATGGAGGCATTAAATTATATGTGTGGGCATGCACGCTATCACACATGTGCACTTTCTGCACTGGGGAAAAAAAGGTTGCCATCACTGTTTTAGACTATCCTGCCCAAATATATAAAATATTACTTTCATTTGCTAGATACAATATCAAGATTTTAGTTGGCTGTATGCCTTTTCTTGTAACTGATTTTAGACTATTCATTTATCCAAGTGCACGAATTATACACAAAATAATTAGAGATATCAAAGCAAATCAGAATACCTGTAAATGAGCTACTGCAGTGCAGGTATTATTTTATGTTCTGAAAAAAATGTAACGTTTGGGCTAAATTAATGATTTATGCCTGCTTTCTATCCACTCAGTAGAGTTCTACTAAACTGCCATTACAAATACCTGAAACACTCAAAGTAGGTGAAAAGGGTTTACCTCTTTTCCCTGCAAACCAAACTCCCGAGAGTTTAAAAAAAATCAGGAAGTCAATAGCAACTGAAAGGCACTACTTCCTCCCACATATACCAAGGTATGCTGTTTGTTCATTTGCAGACAAAGGCAACTACCCTGGAAGAGTCTGCAACATTCAAAGAAGCTCTGGTAAAGTATATGAAAAACAGAAAAGCTTGCAAGTAAATCAGAGATACAGAATACAATAATTAAAAAGCACAGTAGCCAGGAATATGTCACCTACCATTCAATTAACCAACAAATGAGTCCCTGCACACCTTAAGGTTTTTAAGGTCTTACAAAAAGACTTTTTCTATTATTAGAAGAAGTCAGATAGATTAGATACCGATAGTATTTGTACTTTAGTAGAACAATGATTCCTATAAACATGTCCTTTGCCACTTGGGATTACAATTCTTTCTACTTAAAATCCGAAGCCACTATACAGATAGTCCTTGAGGTTTGGCCACAATTGGGCCCAAAATTTCCACAGCTAAGCAAGGCCGTTGTTAAGTGAGTTTTGCCCCATTTTAGGTTCCTTTTTTGCCACAGTTGCTAAGCAAGTCACTGCAGTAGTTAAGTGAATCATGCAGTCATTAAGCAAATCTGGCTTCCCCCATTGACTTTGTTTGTCAGAAGCCAGCTAGGAAGGTTAGAAATGGTGTTCACATGAACCTGGGAAAGGGCACCTGTCATAAATACATCCCCAGTTGCCAAGTGCCTGAATTTTGATTATGTGCACATGGGGATGCTGCAAAAGTCATAAATGTGAAAAACAGTCATGCGACTTTTATCAGTGTTGCTGTAACTTTGAATTGTCATTAAATGAATGGTTGTAGATTGAGGGATACCTGTACTCATCTGTAGGATTTAAGAAAAAAAAGAACTAGGCTTCAGAGCAATTAACAGAGGGATAGAATCAAGATCACGTAAAGTGTTAATACCACTTTATAATGCCTTGGTAAAGCCACACTTGGAATACTGCATCCAGTTTGGTCACCATGATGTAAAAAAGATGTTGAGACTCTAGAAAGAGTGCAGAGAAGAGCAACATTATTAGGGGACTGGAGGCTAAAACATATGAAGAATGGTTGCAGGAACTGGGTACATCTAGTTTAATGAAAAGAAGGACCAGGGGAGACACGATAGCAGTGTTCCAATATCTCAGGGTTTGCCACAAAGAAGAGGGAGTCAAACTATTCTCCAAAGCACCTGAGGGTAGGACAAGAAGCAATAGGTGCAAACTAAACAAGGAGAGAAGTAACTTAGAACTAAGGAGAAATTTCCTGGCAGAACAATTAATCAGTGGAACAGCTTGCCTCAAGAAAGACTTCAAAAGCCAAAGAAAGGGATGCACATAGAAGGACCTAGACCAGCAATTTGCCAAGGGGAAGGGGAAACTGACCGGCAGATAGGAATCTACCCCCCGGGGTGATCCTGCCATTGCCCACCAAAATTATGCTCAGCCATTGGAGATACGAAGTGAGCCAAGTCAAGTCAAGCAAAGCCAAGCTTATATCTAATATAATCCCTTCTTCAAAAAAAAAAAAATCAATAGCCGGATATGGATATACACATTATATGAAACTCTACTTTGTTTAACCAGTGTCTGCTAATAAAACTTAATCAGCTGAACTTACACAATATATTAAGTCACAAAATTTGATTTATAATGGTTTACATATAATATATTGGTTCACACAATACAGAATGTTACAATGTGAATGTTGTCTGTCTGTCTATTCATCTAATTCATATGACTGCCTATCTCACAAGAAATGTTTCTAGGCAGGGTACAGCAAAAAATGTATAAAACAATAAATATTTTAAACATACAGATATTTAAAATATTTTAAAATATCTTATATTTTTATAAAGTAGTAGTTATTGTTAAGAATTCTGGGAACCAAAATGTACACATATGGAACATGATGAATTTGGCATGATGAAATATATAAACCAAGTTAATATATAAACTTAAAATATCCTGAAATAAAAACTATCCTAAAACAAAATGGTGTATTTGAAAAATAGCAATAGCAATAGCACTTGGACCTATATACCGCTTCATAGTGCTTTACAGCCCTCTCTAAGCGGTTTACAGAATCAGCATATCGCCCCCAACAATCTGGG
>JANHGD010007447.1:117725-125225 GCA_027560375.1 Imantodes cenchoa | reverse complement strand
CTCAGGGATATAGCCCATAATAAAGTTTCTTTTGCACAAATCAGGAGGTCAATCTACACTGGAACTACCTACTGTACGTCTTATGTAAAAATAGCTCAATATATTTTGGGTACGTCCTATTTTTAGAGATTTTGCACTTCAGAATGTGAGAACCTTTGGAGCCACAGCAAAGGGAATGATTCATGCATCAATGATCCGGCAGCAAGACTAAATTATGTTTTCTTCTATCCAGGTGCTTTTATCCAGGGTATATGAAGAATGGCAAAGAGCTGAGTTTCTAGGCATGTGACATGTTAATGTTTGCTAGATCACCTTGTGGTGCAAGGAACTGAGGAAAGCAGAAGGAAGATCTATTCTTCTTCTAGCTTCCTGTTCTCCATAATAATAATAATAATACAGATAACAAGGATAAGGTTTCTCTTTCCTCGAGACAAAGCTTATCTCTTAATAAGCTTTTTTCGAAACTTTTGTTTCTATCAATGGGGTGACTAAAAGACACGGGAGTTGGGGGGGAATTTGGAGTACTTTTCCACTGTTTCAGTAAAAGCATTTACGGAGTCATACTTTGGGATACTTACTAAATCCTTTTAGAGCAAATTAATTGCTTTGGGACATTTCAGACTAATCACTTTACCCGGCTATTAAACCTTCTTTTTGGATGGAATGGAAACAATGTGCTCTTTGCCCTGCTTTGCGCACTCTGACTGAGTAAACACCAAGATGGCTAAATTGTGTCAAAGGGGAACGTGCTCACCTTAAGGACCTGGAACTAAAGTGGCTTCCAAGCATTCAATCTGAGGCAGTGCCTGGAAAGGCAAAGCAACCATATCTGAACCACAGCAATGCCCCACCACCACCACCTCCTTGCAGATTAACTTCATGGGAAAAGAAGGCCCTTCCCCAATCAAAGCTCCCAGGGTGTTTTAGTTCTCTCTAGGAAGCAGACAGACGCTAGAGAGGCTCCTTTCCAAAAATTTCCATTTCATCTCCCCTTTCTGCTCCTCTTTTTCCATTTTTTCTACCCAATGGTAAGCAGCATTTCCAATATGCATGGGGTTTTTTTTAGTGGATCTTTCTTCATTTGGGGTGGGGGTAGGGTTATAAGGAATTGAATAAGGTAATTCCACCTTTTCTTATATTTGATTGCAGTTTGGCTACTCAAAGATCTATCGTCAATTTACTATCAGTGAGTATGTCCATTACTGTGACATCAGAATAATGATAACTGCATTGTGATGTCATCATTCAAAAATGCAGTTATGTATTTGAGGTTTGATGGCTTATAAACATATTTTAACAAAAAAAAAAGTCTCTGAGGTTGGCAGGGGATATAATAATATCTTTGACAATAGAAAAAGGGCAGCAATCAACTTTAAAGTCCATTATTTTATGCTGAAGTTGTGGGTTTTTTTTAAAATGAAATAGGTATGTTAAAAAGTACTATATGCCATTTCAGAGGGGTTTTTTTTTTTTAAATCCATTAAAAGGAAAAAAAAAGCCAACCACCGAAAAGCATAGCTTTTTTTACAGACTGCCCACATCTTAATACAGTTTTTTTTCTAAATTGGAATGGAAGTTACTCTTTTTCTTTTGGGACCACATAATGTTGTAGTCCTGCTTATTGGAGAGCATCATGTCCCTCTGCCATCTTTTTTCCCCCCCAAACACCCACACCCTCATGCTTGATACCCTAGTTTTTAAAACATCTCAGACCACAGCCAAAACTTGCAAGTTTCTTTGTAGGTGAGAAACAGAAGTGGAAAGAACTTAAACAGGTTTTGATATAAACAACGCTAGGTAAATAAACTTCAGATTTTGGAATTATATTGAGGAAAGCACTGATAACTTTGAAAAAGCCCTTCCCTGTCATTGCAGGTCCTCTGTTCAGAGCTGTCATTGTGTTTTTCCTTGGAGATTAATATTTGAAAGATAAAGAGGAAGATTAGAAATAGTTGTTTGCTCTGGTTTAAGCAAGAGTCACCTTGTTCTGTTAAATCACCAGGATGGGGGAGGGAACGAAGGGAAGAGTAAGGTGAGTCAGCTTGCCAGGTAGAATGATAGGAGCCACTTCAGTTGTCTGTGTTCCCTTTAAAAAATGCAGAAACACACAATTCAGGCCAAAAAAAGAAAAGACTTGCTCTTGAAACAGCCTAACTTCCTATGAAGAAACATGAACAACCACTTCTAGTTTCCAACAGGAAGTGTGGGTTAATTCAGATGTGAAGAGGAAGTTTAATTTCCTGCCTCCCCAGGAGGTAGTAACATTAACCTTCCTGTCTTTCAAAGAACTTCACTGAAATAGCAATTGAGAAAATGCTGCCTGGAACTTAGCAAGTCATACTTGACTGTCCTGTGCCATTGAAGGAGGTTTAATGTATCAACTTTTAACTTTTATTTAGCGAATTGTTACTAAAAACCGTGCTGCTGAAAGTCAATAATTTTACTGCTGAATTTTAAGGACATGATCTCAAGGACTTTGTACAATGTAAGGACTGCTTGATCTAGGATCAATACAGTAGCCTGGTGTTCCCTTGACGCTGTGGGGCTTGCCAATTATTATGTATTAGACTTGGAAGGGACCTTTTAGGCAGTGATGAAATCTAAAAATTTTCCCTACCGGTTCTGTGGGCGTGGCTTGGTGGGCATGGTATGGCTTGGTGGGCGTGGCAGGGGAAGGATACTGCAAAATGTACATTCCCATCCTACTCCAGGGGAAGGATACTGCAAAATCCCCATTCGCTCCCTACTCCTGAGGGAAGGATATTGCAAAATCCCCATTCCCTCCCCACTCCTGGGGAAAGGATATTGCAAAATCTCTATTCCCACCCCACTCTGGGGCCAGCCAGAGATGGTATTTGCCAGTTCCCTGAACTACTCAAAATTTCCGCTACTGGTTCTCCAAACTACTCAAAATTTCTGCTACCGGTTCTCCAGGACCTGTCGGAACCTGCTGGATTTCACCCCTGAATTTGGTTCTGTGGAGAGAGGTTTTTCCCTGGACAGAGGGGCGTGGTTTTGTGTGCTGCCTGCATCCCATCGATGGGGCTGCATTTGTTTGCGTAGTCCAGTTTCTGGCATGCCGTAGCCCAGACTGGGGTGGTCCATGGGCCAGGAGTTGGGGATCCCTGGGGTAAAGCACACACACAGACTTTCCAACTTTTGAATGGAGAGGTGCCATAATGGCCATCATCCATCTCAGTCTTATCCTGATTCAGCTTCAGATAGTCAGCCTCAGCCAGTCAGTCTCAGCCAACTCAAGTTTTTCCTCCAGCCAGCCAAATGTATTAGTCTGCTTCTGTATCTTGCCTAAAAAAATCAGGCAATCCCTATTTCTAAGCGATGTATGGGTTCTTAGTAACCATGGGTTTGGGAAACATAGCTGGTGAGGGCATATAAGCATAAACATGGAAGTGAGGAGTCCAGATTGGGTGCTGAAGACAGTTAACTCTCCACAGAACTGGGCCTCCTGGGCACTCTGTATCTTAGTAGTAGTAGTAATAGTAGTAGTAGTAGTAGTAGTAGTAGTAGCAGCAGCAGCAGTATCCCTGTTCCTTTGAACTTTTGGAAGGAACATGTGTTCTGAAGCATAATATGCTCATTTAAGATTGAATAAAAAAATTGTAATACAATTGGCGGTTTTACACCCCAAATTTAATATGTGATCTGCTCTGCCTTGGTTTCACTCCGTTTTCTATTAACATCTCTTTTTTCAAGATTCTGGATATTGCTTTGTTGTTAAAGCAATAATAGCCTAAAATAGTTTCCACTAAAAATATTATAGAAATGCATATTTAAATTTAAAACATAATTTAGGTGTCGTAATGTTAACCAAACCTCAGAACTACAATTTCCTTCCTGGAACTTTTATATTATTACCTTCATAAAGAGAGAATGTCTGAAAAACCAAAGGAATGAAAGCAAATGTTACAGTTCTGTCATCAGATAATGTCAAACCCAGGCAACAATAATTTTGCTAATCCTAAATATAAAGGGCTACCTGGAGAACCCAGCACGAAGCCTGAGTAAAACCAAATTGCATTAGTTTTTCAACTGTGAGGAATTTTTCATATCAACAGTATTGAAATTAAATGGTTCTTGGGTCAAAAACTTCAAGATAGCATAGTGACAGAATATACTTAATTAATTCTACTGAATCTAATTTTAACAGCTTCAAAGTTTTTTTTTAAGCCTCCTTCATTTCATTACCAAGTCTTAGATTTCTATTTGATCAAAAGTGACAAATATTTAATTTCCTCAGTTTAATTAATTTGGACTGTTAAAAAAGAAGGTCCATTTAATACCACGATCAGAACATTTACAAACCAAGAAACAGTATCCAGGAGAGCCTTCCAAAGACAGATTAAACATTTGCACAATGCTATGAAGCTCATCTAGACCAATATCTATCACTACATAGAAATAAGATTGCTTTGGCCTAATTAGCTGGCAACATGATCATCTTCAAAAGAAGGATAGCTATCCAAAGTGGCAGTGATTTAAAAGGAGTAGGAGGACTTATGATAGGAGGAACCTGGTGCCTACATTTGGCTTAGATCTGCAAAATTAGTGCTTGTCCCCTGGAACTCCCATTACTGTCATCCTGTCTCTTCTTTCAGGCTTTTCTAACAGCCATAAGGGAAAAATGCTTATTAGAAATGGACATATAAAACTGCTATTGTACATCAAAGATTTTGGAATTATCAAATCTTTGTGCAATTATAGCACAAAGCATTCACCCATGCAAAACAACGGAAGCCAAGTTGTTAATTATGTCAAGCATCCAAAACAGAGGTCCAACAGACAAAATATCAGATATGTGTTATTATAGTCTTTGTAGCTTACCCAGAAATGTTGGATCAAGACAGGAAAATGAACTTGATACAAAAGGACAATAAGAAAGTTTATGTAATTAGGGAATGTTATAATGCTCCAGAGCAGGGGTCCCCAAACTTGGCAACTTTAAGACTTGTGGACTTCAACTCCCCGAATTCTCCAGCTAGCATATTTTTGGCCTTTTTTGCTTCCTGTGCATGTGCGGAAGCAAAATCTCGCGAGGGGATGCGCACACGCTCCCCTCGCTAGATTTTGGTGATTTTTTGCTACCTGAGCATGTGCGGAAGCAAAATCATGCGAGGGGACATACGTGCATAGCAAGCGTGCACACGCGCAAAATGTAGTGATGCGCGTGCAGTGTACCGGTAGACAGATAAGAGGAACCTGCCCCTGATACTCTCACATTGGCAGAGACCAGTCAGTTGTTTAAACTGGCTTCACTCTAGGAATCAACCAAGATGGTTTTCTAGATGTTCTGTTCAAGCATCTGGGTAGCATCTGCTGAGTGAGCTGGGGAGCTTGAAACTTTGCTTCTAAAAGACCATAACTGAATTCCCTGATGCCTTTTACTACTTTGGAAAAGAGTAGCAGAAACCTTTGGACACTTTTATTGGGCAACATGCCCACTTATAACCTGCATGAAATCAAACCTAGAAAGGATTTTTTATTCCTAATAAAAGAAAGAACAATTAACCATTTAAGCATTTAAAAAAAATAATCACCTCAAATTTAATAATGCCAAATCAGAGCCCACTAATGCTGTGATAATGCCTTCTAATAGAATTGAGGCTACAAGCTGTGTCGTTAGCTGTTCTCCTTCATTCCAACTATTTCCCTGACGTAAAATATTATCCTGCCTATTAGTTTGTGTATAAAATATTTAAATAAATTAGTCCCATTTATGCACATGCATTCTTTTCTTAAAGGTCATGCCAGTTTTTCAGTCAAATAATTACAAAGCACTACATGTCATTAAATCTTAGTTTAGTAATTTAAGAGAAAGCACTTAAAAGCTTACCCAAGAGGCTATACATTAAAGGGCAAAGCTGAAAGCGTTTGTCAGACTTAAATGAATTAAGCCTATGTTACAGCTCATCTCTCTGAGTTCTGCTAATTTCAGTGTTATCCAAATGCTGTATCCCTCAACAACTGCTCTGTTCTATGCTAGAGAAAACATATTATATCTCATCATTACAGTTAGGTCTACAACAGGTTTAACAGGGCTGCATTTTAGATGGACAAACAGAAGAATTGTCCATGCTCTGAATAAGGAAATAATTTTTTGAAGCATGCATGGCCTGAATAAATAGATATGTACAGTATGTTGCTTATTACACACACATATCAATCAAAATTTGTCTTTCCCTTTCCATGATTTTCCATACACGAAGATAATTTATTTTCTGTGGCCCTATGCCCAATTCACAGATTAAGAATTTTTGTTTGTTTGTTTACTAAACAGCATCTATCTGTTGTTCTAGAATCACAAAATAGTGTTTGGTGTCATAACAAAGAACTATGATGTGCCTAGTTCAGCTCCTCATTTTACAGACACATCTGTGTTCAACCTGACTGCTAGTAATTTTATGCAGATATCTATTTAGCTGGGTTGGTAATAATATGGAAAGTTTTCAATGCCTTGTAAGAGTTGATAGTACCAGCCCAACCCCCCCAAAAAATTCAAATGCTGCAATGAAACTCCATTTGTTTACACAAATTATTTTGGGTCACAACTAACTAGGGAAGTCAGACTTAGGGTAGAACTAGATAAGATAGAATTCAGGTAGTCTTTGACTTACAGTTATTTGTTTAGTGATAGTTCAAAGTTACAACAGCACTGAAAAAAGTTACTTTTTCACATTTATGACCATTGCAGTATTCCCATAATCAAGTGATCAAAATTCAGACACTTGACAACTGGTTCATATTTATGATGGTTGCAATATCCCAAGATCATGTGATCATTTTTGCAACTTTCTGACGAGCAAAAGTCAATAGGAAAGCCAGATTCACTGTAATGATTCACTTAACAACTGTGGCAAGAAAAATCATAAAATGGGGAAAAACTCCCTTAACAACCGTCTTGCTTAACAACAGAAATTTTGGGCTGAATTGTGGTCATGAGTTGAGGATTATCTCTACTATACATTAGATTTAAGGTAAGTTAGGTGAGCTCTGCTACCTGTGGGCTAAACACTTTTAGCCCTTCCTAACTTTTATATGTTGCAGGAAAAGGGTTGCTGAATTTGGATAGATGAAAAAATGAAAAAGCTCTGAAATACCACTAATGGAGGAATGGTTAGTGAAGATGACAAAACTTGCAGAAATGGCAAAATTAACTTGTTTGATTAGAGAAAGATCAATAACTATATTTATCAGTGACTGGAAACCCCTTATGATCTTATTTGCTGAAAGATGAGAAAAAGAACACGATTTTGAAGATTAGAAAGGGTAGCTTATGGAAAGAAGAAAATTACGATGTAACTTTAGAGAGAAGGGAGTAAAACAGGGGTGAAATTCAGCAGGTTCCGACAGGTTCTGGAGAACCACTAGCGGAAATTTTGAGTAGTTCAGAGAACTGGCAAATACTACCTCTGGCTGGCCCCAGAGTGGGGTGGGAATGGGGATTTTGCATTATCCTTCCCCTGGAGTGGGATGGGAATGTAG
>JANHGD010007447.1:95363-105985 GCA_027560375.1 Imantodes cenchoa | reverse complement strand
CCCCAGCCAGCATTGCTGGCTGGGGAATTTTGGGAGTTGAAGTCCACACATCTTCAAACTGCCAAGATTGAGAAATACTGCTCTAGATCTCTCTCTCTAGTTCAATGTGCTGCATCTTTAAGACATGTGGACTTCAACTCCCAGAATTCCCTAGCCAGTTTTAAGTCCACCGATCTTAAAATTTGCTGAGCTTGAAAAACACAGCTCCAGTCTGAGGCTGCCCCCTTCTGCTTCTCTCCAATATGCCAACCGATAAAATTTTTAGAGGTAGTATGTAGAAGTCTATGTCAGTTATTGTATACTGAAGCTCTCAGTACTTTTACTGAGCTCTCTCTCTATAGTTATACATCTCAAGCTAATACGTACTATATTATGTTTAAACAGCTTGATTTTTGAAGATTCAGTAAGAACACGGTAGTCATAAAACACTCTATAGTTCTGTCATTCTGGCAACTGCATTACATTGTAATATTTGATGCAGCCTGTCAATTTAGTAGCAGTAAGCACTAGCCTCTCTCCCTCTATATTAGAGTTCAAAGATTTTGCCAAACTCAAAAAGAGCTATGGTTTTCTTGGACATGATGCTGCCTCAAAAACGAAGGATGTTTTTACAGGTACACACACACACACACGAGTGTGCATATTTATATACAATATATATTTATAACATACACATTCCTCTCATAAAACAAACTACCTGATTGAGGCTACAATCAAGGAATGGAAATTAAGCACAGTATATAATAAACATTTCCTTAATGTTGTAATTGTAAATACAATAGGTGCAAAATGATAAAACATAATGTTTACAGAAATGTTAAAAAACCAGAATCAAGGAGTTAAGCAACACGGTATATTTCCACAATAAATTAACATCCAGTTCTTCCACTAAAGTTCTGGATTCCATGCTTCCATGACAGTTAAAAAATTTAACATCTACAATATAATTCATCAAGCTAATTCACAGTAGTACCGAACATACACGCAGAAATTTTTATTGTGGAATATTTTTTTTCCTGCAATTCTGGATTGTACCTCAATTACAACTACATAAAGAAAAAAAGGTATAAACATATTCCTAAAGGTTAAATATAAAAATTCCTTTGCTTAGAGCTTTATATTAAAAAAAAAAGCCTTTTGTCAAAGGGAAAGAAGTTCAAATGATATTTCCCACGTTTATGATTATACAATTTGCCTTCTTTAAAGATCTCTTCACTGTAGAAGATAACTTCTGATCGTTAAAAACAAATCTATATATATATATATGATACCTGATTGCCAAATCTATTCTTAAGAACTTGCCCTCGGAATTAAAAACACCACAAAAAACATTCACATTATAGATATAATAAAACCCCACAGTCAACTTCTTGGCTTGGTAACCTCTGGGCAAAAGATTCTTTAATGGACCTGCTCTTCGGTAAAAGGAAGTTGCTTGCTCACCTGGGTGTATTGGTAGTGCTCCAAGCAGCAATGAACATTCCCAAAATACTCTTAATTCCATTGAATGACATAAGCTATGCTAGGTTAGGTTAATTCTAGTTCTGAATATTAAAAAAACAGGTAGGTGTGGGGAGCAAAATAAAAGAGTGGGTTTGTCAAGGCTCTTGCAGCTGCTCAAGGACACCAGGTCCTGACACCACATTCTGCAACCACCACTGAAGTCAACAGAAAATCCCACTGCTTTTAATACGGTAGGCTTGGATTGCAATGCAACATTTTTGATCACATCCTTTTTTACTGAATGGGTAGATAACTATAAGTGATAGACCTAGAGCAGGGCTGTCAAACTCCTAGCCAGATGCGTCACATGTTGGCCACGGCCACATTAGCGAAGGGGGAAAAGTCCGGATGCGTCATGTGATGCTCACGTGACAATGTGAGTTTGACACCCCTGGCCTAGAGGAACAATTTAACTGGCTTTCAATAAGTTGCCTTAACCACTGGAAATTTATTCCTCCAGCACCAGGAATAAATCACAATACAGTCAAAGATTCATAAATTAAAAACAACAATAGTTATACCTCCCAACTAAACATTCCATTAGTAAATCCAAAGTATAGTTGTGTGAACAGTTGCACTAAGATTTATGAAAACCGAAACTTGATCTATTATAAATCATTCTGTAACTTTTTAATTAATACATATTGGGATATTGGTTAAAATGGTGGTATATCGTGTTTAATTACTTCGTTTTATTAATATTTTAGGTTAAAATAAGGCATTCTCAGGGCTGGATCTCATTTGACTTCAAGATGTGTGCAATGAGATAAATATATGTAGATAGAGCCAGGGTAAGAACCAAAAACTGGCCCTTATAAATGGAAAACAGGACATTATATTACACCATTTTGAGCAGTAGGATCATTGTTCCGTCTTGAAAATGTAAGATGAGAGCCAGCCCATGTTTCAAAAAAAAAAAAAAAATACTCAGCAAGATTTCAAAATGGAACAAATGAAGTGAATCACAACTCCATTCTGTTAATATAAAAAGCCACTGAAATATAATAATTGAGAGGTATGTAACTGTATAGGTGCCCGCCAAGTAGGTATAGTTTTTGGCCTCTTAATTTGAAAAAGCAAATAAAACACTTTCACAATGTGATGATTGTCCCCTCTTCTTCTAAGGTCTTTTGGTCAGAATCCTGAATTTTAAATTCCACATTAATGCTGCTTGTTGAACAGTACAGGTTGACTTCTCTGGAAGAAATGAAGCCGTTCTGCATGGATTCATGGTGGGTCTCAGTTTGTGTCAGTGAATCGAGACTTTCACTGGATGGGGCAGCTTTTGGAATTTGCTGTGGCTCCCCATTATCTTCAATGATTATGTCGTCTTCATCACTGTCTTCTTCCTCGGGTTGGTAGCGTGGCACAATGTGTGGAGTGTAACTTGGAAGGCTGTTATCAGTAGACTGTCCTGAGCTACCAGAAGTCCGGCTGTTCCTAACAACATTGTTCCTCTGGTTTGCTGGTCTCACAGTAATGATCAGATTGCGACTGTTGGCAATCATCATATCTGTAACTTGATCGAGGCTTTTTCCTGAAACTTCTATACCGTTCACTTCTAGGACTTCATCATTAACAGCCAGTAAACCTGTGCTTTGAGCCAGGCCTCCAGGAACCAGCCTGGATATGAATATACCAGGAACTTTTTCTAGCCCATGTGGGGTTACTCTGACACTGGAGCCATCGCGTATGTAAAATCCTAGTGGCTTCTCAGTTCCGTATTTATAAAGGCGCACTCTGCGATGAGTTTCTGGGAGTATGTCCACATCGATAATAGAAGACACTGGCCTGAAGTCTTGTGGCAAGCTAATAACAATGTGTGGCTTTTTCCTATGGTTGTCGGGACGGAGCACATTGGATAAGACGTTTTTCTTCCTTGTCATGGTATCTGTCCCAAAGGCACTGTAGTCTGCATCTTCTGTAGGAAAAGGAGAAAATAATGTATTAGTAATTATTATAAGGCAAGACATATTCCAAATAGCCTCTCAAACATCACTCATTAAAAGACAATTCAGTGATTAGAAAAGTAAAAGAAGCTAGAAAAACCAAATGCACAAATGTAGAATTGTGGTTCAACAGTGGTGACTATGAGAGAGAGATTTAGGAGTCCTAGTGGACAATCACTTATACTTAAGCCAGAAGTGTGCTGCATCTGCCCAAAAGACCAATGCAGACTTAGGTTGTATCCTTGGTCCCCTGATTGAATGTTGTAAGGGGCCTTTTAAGTTATTAGTTTTAGAACTGTGCATGATTTTAATGTTTGAAGTGTGGGTTTTTTATATTACTTATCTTATTGGCTATTAACCATTGTTCATGTACTGTTTTTATTGCTGTGTGCCGCCGGGATTGGGCAGCATACAAATTTAAATAATAAATAAATAAATATCAGAAAAAGCTATACACTTGCCAGACAGATTATTGTATCCTAATTCAGAACAACCAAAAGAAGACAGAAAACATGTAGTATAGCTTTTAGAACCAGATTCCACCATGTTAATAGTCTCTTTATATCGAGATTATATTTAATGCAACATTTCTACTCATTATTTCAGTTAGGAAGTAGAAGGAATGTTTATCTAATTTACACATGACACAATATTGAGTTAGGTTTTTCATTAGCCAGAAGACAGAAATAATTTTCAGCTATTAAACAATATAGGGTAGGAGCACAAATAATCTCAGGGAAAGACATTCTAGAAAGCAGAAATTGCATTTGGGGAGGTGTGCTTTCTGGATCCTGCAAGATGACATTCTTTAAGTGATATGACATGGAGCGTATCTTCCTGATGGACTCTACCAGATATGCAGAAATGATTGACAATAGCTGCTCCCTCAGATGGCCTAAGCCTTGGAAAGACTTTAAAGGGGCAACCAACACCTGGAAGCCAAACGGTAACCAGTGCAGCTCACAAAGCAGTGTGGTGACATATGCACAATGTAGCACCCCTATTACTGCCCATTCTTTTACATGCTGGACCCGCTGTAGTTTCACTATGGTCTTCAAAGACAGCACCAAGTTGAGTGCATTACAGTAAACCAACTGCAAGGAGGCTAGAGCTTGAGTGATTCTCCAAAGGACCTGAGAATCCAGAAAAGGATAGAACTGGCACACAACCTGTGCAAGGTTCTATTGGCCACAACTTCCACCTGTCCTTAAAGCAGGAGCTGAGAATCCAAGAAGTTGCTCAGATTGTACAAAACCTCGAATGATGAAGTACAATCCCTTTGAGAGTCAGGGATGGAATACCTCCAGATATAGCATGCCCAAACAGCCGTAGTTACTCAATCTTGTCAGAATCGAGCTTCAGTCTATTCTTCCCCTCCAACATCCACACAATCTCCAGGTGTTGGGTCAGCAGCTTGATTATGTTCCTTGATCAACCAGGGTTCACGATGTACAGTTTGGTATCACCTACATAGTGATGATATCTGACCATAAAATGGTGAACCCAGCATTGTAGATGCTTTTCTACAATGTAGATCTACCTACATTGTAGATGTAGGTGTTTTTCTAAACTTGACAACTTTTATGATGTGCGGACTTCAACTCCCAGAATGCTCCAGCTATCATGCTAACTGGGCAATTTGGGGAGTGGAATTTCACACATCTTAAAGTTGCCAAGTTTGAAAAACACTGTGTTACATCATGAAGGAATGCCAGAAGTTCATGTCTGATTTAAAGTCTTGTGATTGAATATGTCATGAAAAAACACATTTGGAGAAAACCATTTGAATTGCAAAGGTGAAATGAGAAACCTCAGCAGAAACTGAAGAAACAGCTGCAGCACTAAGCAGATCAAATTATATTTTTAAATAATTTCCACTTCATTAGCAATGAAGTAATCAAGAGCTCTTCATAAAGTGACTAGCAACACTTGATATGCGTAACAACAAACTGTAGAGAAAATTATTTATAAGTTCCACTGACTATTTTTGAAGGGAAGGAAATGAAAATGCACCTTTCAATTTAAATTTAGCAAAGCATAACAAATATTATGCAGAGAATGAAAAGTATTATCTCTTGTCAGAAAATGCCGAGACTTAACATTCCCTAATTAGTTGAAGCCATAATAAATAACTGATTTTTGTATTCACTCTCCTTTTTTATTATCTGGGAGTTTCTGCATTCTTTCTGGTCATCAATATTTTAATTCTTCTTTGCCCAAAGGGGGAAAACAATTAGATAATTGTAAGGAATGCAAAAATAGCAAGTTAAAAGAGGCATTTCTAAAACACTCCCTCCCCCAATACACTTTACAATCCAATTTCAGTGGTTATGTTCTTTTATACAATGCAAAATAACTGTAAAAGGTAAAGGTTCCCCCGCACATGCGTGCTAGTCGTTTTCGGTTCTAGGGGTGGTGCTCATCTCCATTTCTAAGCCAAAGAGCCAGCGCTGTCTGAAGACGTCTCCATGGTCATGTGGCCGGCATGATTAAATGCCAAAGGCACACAGAGCACTGTTACCTTCCCACCAAAGTGGTCCATATTTTTCTACTTGCATTTTTTACGTGCTTTCGAACTGCTAGGTTGGCAGAAGCTGGGACAAGTAACGGGAGGTCACTCCGTTATGTGGCGCTAGGGATTCGAACCACCGAACTGCCAACCTTTCTAATCGACAAGCTCAGCGTCTTAGCCACTAGGCCACCATATCCCATTTAGACTAGACTAGACTAAAAAGGTTGGAAGGGCCCTTAGAAGTATTCTAGTCTAACTTACTATACAGGTAGTCCTTGCCTTACAACCATTTGTTTAGCAACCGTCTGAAGTTACAACAGTGAAAAAAATGACTTACAGCCAATCTTCACACTAACAACCATTGCAGTGTCCTTACAGTCACGCCATTAACCATACACGGTGGAACAGATTTTGACATAGAGTTCAGTAGCATCCATAAGAGTTCATATACGAGCATGCAAGAGACATCATAACTGCATATAAAAAGTGGGAAAGGCTTATATCATAATGCTATAATACTTTTCACATTAATCTGCTTGAATGCACGCACACACACACACACACACACACATACATACAGAGAGAGAGAGAGAGAGAGAGAGAGAGAGAGAGAGAGAGAGAGAGATGCTACTGATATCGTTTATTATCTTAGCTGATGATCACTGTAGCATAGGTGAAACCTTTGCATTTTATGCATAAGATGAAATATGAATGGCACCGGAGGGAAGGCATAAGATTCTACATGTTGGTTATCCAAGGAAGACTCACTATCATGCTTTGTATACAGTTCCTGTCTTTCCCAGATAATGCTGGCATGAATTGAAGACAAGCATTCAGCAGAGCAGAAGAATCATAAAGAGTTGGGAGCTGAAGAGTCATGCAATACTCATGTTTTTGCAACCCCTTTATAAGTGGTCTAAAATATTTATTTCCCCTCCTCTGGGTCCTTGCTCTACTTTTCCACAAATTTTGCTATCAAAATATAGTCACACACATCACTCATATTAATCCTAATCTCCTTTTTTGGGGTGACATTAAAATAAAATAAGTGAGTTTGGCTTTCCAGCCTAGGAAGGACCACATGGAAACCATGCATTGCTCTCAGCAAGGGAAAAGGGTGCGATAAATAATGAATGCTGAATCATGAAATATTTAATGCATTGTTCTTCAGTAGCCATGGGGTTGCATCACCATTTGAAACAAATCCGCCTGCTGCTTTCTGAATGGTCCCCTTTGACTTCAGTCTTCCAGTTAATCAGATGGTTAAAAACAGGCATGGATCTGCTTTGCTAGCCACACTGAAAACCTATCCTTTTGTGTGTTTATATTTAATACTTTGAGGCAGGAGTGAAATTCAGCAGGTTCTGACAGGTTCTGGAGAACCGGTAGTGGAAATGTTGAATAGTTTGGAGAACCGGCAAATATCGGCAGGTCCCAGAGTGGGGTGGAAATGGGGAGTAAATTTAGACTAACACAATATAACAAAACAAGTACCAAATCTGATTACTTTATACATCATAGATACTACAAGACACCTTGGCAGAAATATCCAAAAAAATCAGCAAATGAAAAGATGGGCTGCTACCTATTATGGATCTCTCATTCCTGCCTTGAGCTTTTAATATATTGCAGCAGAGTGAATGGACTATCAATATTTTAAAAATGAAGACAAATAAGAGTCTTAGTAGCGCAATGGTTAGAATGCAGTATTGCAAGCTGACTCTGCCCACAGTCAGGGGTTCGATCCTGACTGGCTCAAAGTTGACTCAGCCTTCCAGCCTTCCGAGGATGGTAAAATAAGGACCGAGATTGTTGGGGGCAAGAGGCTGACTCTGTAAACCACTTAGAGAGGGCTGTAAAGCACTGTGAAGCGGTATATAAGTCCAAGTGCTATTGCTGTTGCTATTATAACTTTGGCGATAAAAGGAAAATAAAATTATCGGGAAAAATATGAACTTTGCTGTTCATCTTTCTAGGTGGTTCACTTAGGGAGCACGACACTTCTACTTTATTGCTGAAGGATATAGTAGAAGAATTTTAAAAGCCTTCCAGCGTTATCCTCTGCCACCTTTTATATCGTAACAAATCAAAGCAGGTTATTCTGGAATCTCTTTCTGGTGTTCCCACCTTTTCCAGGCCTGAGCTGTTATTTACCCTTGTCTCTATTATCTCTTCATGGTTCTGCTAATAGTTCTTGCATCCCTTCATCAGCATTGATCTCTCTAATCCTCTAACAGGCTGAGTTCCTCATGATGCTTCCTGTCCTTTACTTGTCAACCGCAAAGAATTTGTGTGCATTGCTTCCTTTAAGGATATATATTCCTCATTTTTGTTATCCTTCTCATTGTGTTCATGAGAACTTTAGAGGTTTATATCTGAGAAGCTTTCTCCAATTTACATTTCTGCCCCAGGCTCAAATTTCTGGCCTTCCCTTGGTTGTAGCTCTTCTTTCTGTTCCTCAGGGATACTCCTACTGCCCATTGCAGCTACTATTTATTTATTTATTTATTGTATTTATATGCTGCCCAACTCCCAAAGGACTCTGGGTGGCTTAACAACGGTAAACAAACATTAAAAACATCTTAGAGAAAAATATTATAAAATCCTAACCAGTCTAAACATAAAGAACATTAACGATTAAAACAGTTTAAAACCCCTGCATATCATTCCATGGACAGGTCTCGTCGATTGTAACCGCGGGATCAACAGCCCCAAGCTGTAAAGAGAGGCCATTCCAAAACTATAAGTTGTCCAGTTTAACATCATGGTCTTTATTTTCCCCCCCTCTTGTCTCCTGAGAAAGCCACCTTCAAATGGTAGATATATACATGTTACACTCAATATGCAGATTGGGATGAAATCAAATGCCAGCGGAGCGCATGCTACTATAAAAAATTACTTTGGAACAATAGTTTGCAATCTTTATGTAAATTCTCTTCTCTACCTCGTCTCCTCTGTAGCGTGAAAACCAGGCACACGTGATGCCCTTCCTCCCCTCCTCTCCCACCTCTCTCACCCTCACGCCCTCATATACGCTCACGAGTGTATCTTTCCACCGCGGTGTTAATAAAGATTACCAACTAATGATCACAATTTAGCCTGGAATGATTTTGCTGGCTTGAAAAAAAAAACCTTGGATAATATAGATCTAGAAGTATCCTCCTGTCAAATGTCATAATTTGGGAGGACAGGAGAGAGAATGTCATGCAACACCCATGAGATGCATGCTTTAAAGTCGATTGAATGAATTTCATTAATTTTAAATAGAGGCAGGGGGAAAAAAATAATAATTGCAAAACGCCTTGGGCCTTGGCTTTTATTGCTCCTGCTTAAACTTTCGATTTTCTTTTTATCTCAGCCTCTTGGCCCTGAATCCTTCACAGCTTCATTAAGAGTCACATTAGCGAGCTGACAGAAATGGCCACCTCTGCCACGACAGCCACACACAAAAGGCCATTACAGACCCGCAACAAAACAAGTCAGGAACACACAGGCATCGAAATGGATTTAGATGAAGTGACACAAATGGCCTGAGTCTGGCTTCGAAGAGCAAAAATGCCATGGACTGAAATAGAAAGATCTACAAATGTGAGGGAATCTGTTTTCTTGTCTGAATGGGACCGAGATGACAGAATCCTGTCCTTTGGGAAGTTGTATTTTGCACAAATGTTGACATTGCTTCTTGAAGGCTCCAAGGCGGAGGTGGGTTCGGACCGGTTTGGACCGATTCGGCCAAACTGGTAGTGGCCCGCTAGTGATGTCACAATGACATCACAGAATCGGATTGGTCAGTGCCAGTCCGTGGGCGCCGCCATCTTTTTTTGAATTTTTTTGAATTTTTTTTGAAATCTTTTTTGAAATTTTTTTGAATTTTTTTAAAAAAATTCCTTTCTGAGCAGCTGCAGAAGCTGATTTCTAGCACTGTGCATGCGGCTGCCATCTTTTTTTCGGCTTTATTTTATTTATTTTATTTTTTGGATTTGTCGTTACTGCACATGCGGCACTGGAGGGAGTGAACTGGCAGCGAGGTACATTGGACTCCATCCCTGCTCCAAGGATGAGCTGTGTTCTGTCTTACATGACTTGCCACCCAGATGGAAGAGCATGTCTAGAGATAGTGTGAAGGTCATTTAGAAAAGGTGTGTTGGTGTTGACTCTTGGGAATTGCCCTAACTGGTTCCTGCAGGGGGGTTTTGGCAAAATTTTGGAAGTGTTTTTGTCCTTGCCTCTTTCCTAGGACCAAGAGAGGCCCAAGGTCACCCAGCTGTCTTTCATGACTAAGTTGGGACTAGTACTCCCAGTCTCCTGGTGAGTGGCCCAAGGTCATCCAGCTAGCTTTAATGGGACTACAACTCCCAGTCTCCTGGTGATTGGCCCAAGGTTACCCAGCTGGCGTTAATGGGACTACAACTCCCAGTCTCCTGGTGCTTGGCCCAAGGTCACCCAGCTGGCGTTAATGGGACTACAACTCCCAGTCTCCTGGTGATTGGCCCAAGGTTACCCAGCTGGCATTAATGGGACTACAACTCCCAGTCTCCTGGTGCTTGGCCCAAGGTCATCCAGCTGACTTTCATGCCTAAGGCAGGACTGGAACTCACCGTAGTTGGCCCAAATTCACCCAGCTGGCTTTGATGCCTCAGACAGGACTGGAACTCATG
>JANHGD010007442.1:0-13011 GCA_027560375.1 Imantodes cenchoa | reverse complement strand
CATCCTATCTCATCCCTCGTCTCTCCCTCAGCCTTGTCCCACAGAAGCCTCTCCTATCCTATACTCTTCTCTCCCTCAGGCTTGCCCCACAGAAGCCTCTCCTACGCGATCCCGTTCTCTCTATTTTCAGCTTGTGAGGGGGAGTATAACGTCTAACTAATTAGCATCAGAGCGTGTTAATAATAATATAAGAAATACAAATGATCTGATGCTTATTTTGAAAAATCCTTTCTTAGCGAGCACCTAAAAGCCAAGAGGAACATACGTGCCAAATTTCAAGTTTGTAGGCTTTATGGTTCTGGAGATTTCATGATCGCGGCAGGGGTTTTCACTTTTATATAGAGAGATGTTTGACGCTTTGAATTACATATAAAAAGGATGGGATAAAAATTGTATTATTCTAAAAACAAATTAGTTTAAAAAATACTTTACACTAACTCTGTATCATGCAAATTACCGATCTACTCTTCAGTTCTTTCAAAATGGCTACTTTCTTTTCAGCATCCTTTGAAACACTCATCTTACTGCATAAGCCTCCATATCTGGAAGGAAAGGTCAACCTTATTGGGAGGGTTTCATGTCATGCCCTCTGGGTGCACAGTAAAACAGCCAATCACTTCTCATCCAATAATCTTAAATTTAAATGTGCATTTCTTGATGGTTCAAATCTGATCAATACATGTTAATTTATAACTCAACATTTTACAACATCAAGGGCACATTTTTAGATAACACGGTTTTCTTTCTTTAGAAAAGATTCCATAATTCTCATTATTGATACTCTATTGCTGCCTCTGTAGATTGACGGTAGGAATGTCCATTGCTTCTTTATATTCTGCCCCCAACTGGCCTTTGCTATATTATCTCTCTGTCTTAATTAGCTACTCTGCCTGGTTTGACTCATCTCCTTCACTGCATAAGGACAGAACAATCCTGCCTAAGCTACGTATTCAGTCAGGGAAACAGACTCTGAAACCTCAAAGTTTCTAACAACATTAGTTGGCACTTAGCCTGGACAAATCTATTTTGATAAAATGAAAAAATGTAAATTAGTGCTAATGTTGCAGAGGATGCTCATTGATAATACCAGAGCATTGTTTTCCCCAAAACTATTAATATTGGTTTAAATCTATGTTAATAACTTATGATTATTTTTAAACAGAAGTAACATTTTATTTTATTTTAACTAGGAAAGAAAAAAACTCATTTGCTATGGTGTTAATGTTTCTACATATTTGGCACCAATATTTGCAACTATCAGAAAAACTATTTCTCACAGTTGTATTTTAATCTCTTTATTTTAAAAAAGTTTTTAAAGAAATTATTTCTTTCATGTTCAGATCAAGATATCATAATTCAAACTCAGAGTATTTAACATCATTACACATTAATAAGTCAGATATAGACCTTTATAGAGTTGCATTCTATTGCCCTGTAAGTAGATCATGAAAGCAGGTTATTTCCAATCCTTTTTCTTCCTTTCAATGGTAAAGTTGCAGCAGAATCCAACAGGCTGTTCTTCCTCCATAAAATATTGTCTAAGTACAGAGATTATGTTGATATTTAGATTTTAAATATCCTTTATGAAACACCAATAAAACTGCAACTGAATTTTGGACATCTTAATAAAAGTGAAAGTCAGTTCATGATAAATTATATATCTGGAACTATATTACATTTTAAAATATATGCAATTAGTGTTTCTTTTTAAAATTTTTGTGTATATATACATTAGCCTGGCAAAGAGAAAAAAACATGGCCTTAATTTCAAGAATATTTGTTCCTAAAATAGTTAAATACAAAGTGTATAGGGAAATGGAGAGAATACAGTAAATGAGACTGAAATGAAAATGATCACACCGAAGCAAAAAGCAAAGATATGTGCCACAGATCAAGATGCAAAGAAATTATGGCTAACTAACATTAATAATTACAATACATAATACAAAATTATGGAACTACTGCCCTGTAAGCAGATGTCAATAATGCTCTTCAGCTGTACATAACTGGAAACTTCCTTTCCCCATGATTTCTTCAATATATACTTGAAACAATGTGGTGAGATAGCACCATTAGCATATTCATGTTGCTAAATACACAAAAACAATGAGATTCTTAATTTTAAAAAAGATAAAAATGGCTCAATGTCTATTTCCCTGTAGTGTACGACTAGAATCACTTTCAGTTTTTTCCATTAAAATTACTTTTATGTGTGTATTATTTACTTGGAACATGCCATTGCTTGGATTATACAGGAAACCTTGGGGTCGGGGGCTGGACTAGATGACCTTTTTTCTTTCAATCCTTCTGTGTTACATTTGAGGAAGAATTCAGCAACATGAGAAAACTCTTTATTCTAAGCAAGATTTTTCCATAAAATCAATTTTGCATGCATTGAACATCTTAAGTTTGGATACCATTCATTAGAAACACAGTTCAAAGAAACAAAGAATTTGAATTCTTCCCTCCTTACCACTACTTGTTTAGGTGAAAACCAGCTACCATTGCTCTAATTGTAGTCATGACAACCATAAAATATTCTTTTCCGGCAATAATTCCAATTGAACATTTGTTCATGGCTTCTATTGTCAAGAGAAAGCTTTAAAAACTATGAATGTAGCTCTTAAACTATTCTGCGCTAGATGGTACTGGAAATTTTACCTCATATAAAACTTTCAAATGACTTGGTTCTTCCGAAGTACGTATTTTCAGGATCATCTAAGAAGCTATCCTATAGAATGCCCAATTGATCTTAAATTATATCAAATGATAATGCAGCTAACAAAACTTAAATTAAAAAAGTTATATTAAGATTGCCATATTCTAAATTTATTACGTTGGTTTCAATACTTAACTACTACATCTTTTAAAGATATCCATTCCAAAGAAACACACTCCCTATATTGGAGGGGGACCTTTTCACAAAACATTATTCTAACTACCGGTACTGTACTGATTATTAATTTTCTTTTATAGAAGCCAATATATTAATGCCATACTTCATTGCAAGCTGAGAAAAACTCTCCCAGAGACAACCACGATGAGGGGGAGGCTCTTTATTGAAGAATAAAACCTTGCTTCTCATGCAAATAAGAGCAGGTAACCCACTGTGCATAACTAAAGTTTCAAACAGCAGAATATCAATAAAATATGATTATATATCACTTTATAAAGTAAATGCTATTGCTAGTTTAATCCCGTCATAATACTGAGCTACTGCTGATTTATTAAAAAGGATTCGAAAAGAACACTGCATTTTTTAATAAAAAAAGTCATACTACTGAAGGGGACTTAAAACTTTCAGCTCTTTGCTTAATTTGAAGAGACAGCTACGTGATAACCTGCAGTCTTAAAGGTGTACAGTAAGAGCCTGTTTAGGTAAACTCTCAAAAATAAACTCTCTGGCGAACGATAAGTCAAAGAAGGATAGAATAAATTAGCTTAAGAACCATGTAGTAATAGAATAATATTCACTGTATTAAATATTGGACAATTTCACAAGTTCATCTATACATTAAATATGTCAGTAAGGATTGTTTGCATTTGTTTAGATTACAATATTTTAATCAAAGAAGACCAGGAGGTTATGCTTTCATAATACACAGGTGGGGTGGGGAAACACAGAAAATAGATAAGAGCCATACCAGATCCTGGTTTCTTTAAACAGTAAAATGTTAATGGCTCCCCATGAAGAGAACAAGAACACACATAGTCTTAACACTATTAACAAAGCTCCATAAAAAATGTGTGTATGTGAGGGAGAGAGATCTGATACATAGATACAACTTCTGCCAACAGAGAAACAGTACCTCTGAGCTCAGACCTATCTACTTTCAAGTGAGACTCCTCAAATTTGACAGAATTTATTGAAAAGCATATCAAAGACTCTACACTTTGGGATTCGTTTCCAACAGTGAAAAGTGGGTTTCAACTGTTACAAATACATAAGAATCACCTCAAGCGATTTCTGGACACACCTTCAACCTGGCACTGTGTACATGCTGGCGGACACCAGGTACAACAAAAGGAATTCAGTCCCTACCCTAAAAGACACCTAAGCCACTTTAAAGGAAGTAGAATAGGATTTGAGAAGGGGGTGCAGGAGGAGGGGATAGGATTAAGACCATAGGGGCAAAAGCCAAGTCATATGGGAGATAGGCAACTAAGGCTAATACCTGGAAGTTACCAGATCCGGGCTTTTATTATTTTTTTGAGTGCATTTAAACAAAATCATCTTTTAAAAGATCCCTGAAAAGTGACTGATGGGCACGAAGATGCTCCAGAATCCATTCTGAAGTGTGGAGCATGTCATTTAAAAAAAAAAATTCCTTTCAAGATAGCTTTAATTAAAGATAGCCTCTGCCTTGTGGTGATGATGGATGATTTTGCAGTGGTTGTGTGGTGTGCTTCTTCCTCCCCCCCCCCTTTTTTTAATAAGCCATCTACAAAACGGAGCCTTTAAAAAAAAAATACACGTAGGGCCGACAAACAAGATGACAGCCCTTGGTGTCATTTACCTCCTCGACGCAGAGGGGGAAAGTCAACCACCTTTTAACATCGCGCGGGGTGAGACGGCGTCTCCAACCCGCACCGGGAGGGAAGTTAAAAACGCCTGGTACACAGAGAGAGGGGGGGGGAGCATGGCAAAGAAGGTGCCGGGAAGAGGCGAGGGTGGCATCCTCGGGGAAGGAAAGCTTGTCTGTCGCCTCCCGTGCAGGTTCTCTTCTTCTCCTTCCATCCACCCCACCCCGGCGTCCCCGAAGCCCGAAGCCCGAAGCCCTACCTCAGAGCACCCCCACGCTACCGCTCCCGGTCTTGCACATCATCCAAAACACCCAAGCAGGAAGTTTTCCCATGCAGGCAAGGGCGAGCGCAGGCGCGAGGGGGGATTCATAAGCCAGGCGTTCAAGCCACCGGAGGCGACTTACTCTTGGCAAAGCGGTCAGCTTTGCTCGACTACGAGCAAGCCGCCCCGCGGGGCGCGCAAAGAAGTGGGGCAGCGAGAGACGCCTCGGCTAGCCAAGCAGGCAGCCTCCTCGGGCTCTTCCTTCCGCCACAAGCCCCGCTTCTCCCTCAGCACCCCGACACCTTTCGCGGCTCTCTCTCTCTCCCACCACCACACAGACACACACACACACCTTCCGTCCTTACCTTTCGCCCACAGGGCGGGCGAGCAGCGGCGCGGGAAGGGGGCGACACACGCGCGCAAGTGTGCGTGTCCTTGTCGGGCGAAAAGCGGCTTCCTTCTTCTCCCCCCCCCCCCTCTTCTTCAGGCTGGCGGAGAAGGAGGATGCACAGAAACAGCAGGGGGAGGAGGAGGAGGAGGCGAAGGAGGAGGAGGCGGCTTAGGCATTGCAGCCTCGCTTCCCTCCACCACCGCCGCCCCGCCGCCAAACCCCGCACACACAGCTGGGGCTGCTTTCTCTCAACTCCGCGGCGCTACGAGGAAGAGGCCGAGGCGGCGAAGCTGCAGGGCGCGGAGCGAGAGGAGCTGCCGCCGCCGCCGCCGCTGCTGCTGCCGCCGCGGGGGCACTTGGGCAGACGGAGGCAGCTGGCGCAGAGTCGATTGCATGCTGCTCCCTTCTGGCTCCGTCCTATTCACATACTGGCCGCTTTAGCTGGGGAGGGAGGCGGCCTCCGAGCCCGGACGAGGGGCGGGCGAAACCAATCACGGGCCTGGGAAGGTGGGACGAAGAGGTGGAGGGCGGGACGGGCGGAGAGCTCGGCCCACCCGCCGCTGCCTGGTCTCCGCCGGGCACCCCACCCGCGCGAGGCTCGGCGGGGCCCACTCAGCACAGCCTCTTTTGCCCCCCCCTCCAACCAAGGGAGGGCTTGGAGTCGGCAGTTTGCACCCGTCGGTGCTTTTCCCGGGATTGCTGCAAGCAGCTTGCGCTCCTCTCTCTCTCTCTCTCGCTCCTCCTCGGCCTGACTGGTGGCTGAGCTGTGCCATCCTTAAGGCGGCAGAGCCTGCGGGCAAAAAGCGTGTTCCTTTCCCGCCCCCCCCCCACAGAGGGTGCGAGGCGAGAGGGGAAAGAGACCGGAGGCAGCGCTTCTGCTGAGAAAGTTACCCCGGCGCAGAGACCAAAGCAGCTCCCGCAGTGAAAAGGGAGCCGGCGAAAGAGCAGCTGCCCGCGGGCTCCTCTCCAACCCGGCGCTTGCTCCGTAGGAGCGCGGTATTTCCCCGGGTATTTTGCTTTTTAATCATCCAACCGCGCGCTCTCCTCCTTTACCCGACGTTTTCGGGGGGGAAAGAGAGCAGCCGCTGTTGTTGCGTTCCTTCACATTTCCGAGGATTCGAAACCAAGGGTTGTAATATTTACCTCAGTTACGCTTATCACCACAGACGTTGCAACTACCGCCTGTGCCGTATATCACACGCGGGCGGTGGAACAGAGGAGCCCTACGCGAGGCTGTCTCGCATCCTCGCTCCTTTGGGATCGGTTTAAATCGACCACTGAAATAACTCAGAATTCGACGTACGGTAGTCGGGTTTCCCGAGCTAGGGCTGGCAACCTGTCCCGAGCTAAGGTTGGCAACCTGATCCTACGCGTCCTTACTTAACATTCACTCTTCCCACTGGGTTTATTAGTTACGTCTTCAGAAGGGGCAGCCTAAGTTACTTTCGACCGCTAAATAGGGATTTAGCAATGGACCTGACCAGACTGCCGGTGAAATTAGTGAGCGGTTTTCTCCTAATAAGCCATTCATAAACAATTTTACCAGATATCTAGCTACTGTAATACCAAAGTATTCGATATGAAATATTAGACTTGAAAAGTGTGTTCACTGGCAACAACCCCAAGCTGAAATTTAAATTCACTTAGAATCGTCTGCATTTTATCTTTATTTTATTATTAAGTTCCAAGTCACTTAATTCTTTGGGCTGGGAACTTTGGGCATATCTCTTTTTTTTTCCCTTTTAACGTGTGTCAATCCCTTGGACATAAGTAGCATTAAAAATATTTTCAAGTTGGAAGCTTGTAAGGTACGTGAGGCAATTTGTTGGCAGCGGCAGACCTTCGGAGTAAGTGATTTGTAGATTGTAGCTCTTGATTTATCAAATCATACGTTGGAGGCGGAGGACAGGAAGCAACCAGCACACTTGAATGCCTGTTAGAGACAGATGTGCTCTTCCATTCTGAAAATAAGAGTCATGCTAAATAACAGTCATAATAGCAATCAGAGCTGTGATGAGCAGGGGAAGGAAAGTATGGAAATCAGTGGCTTGTGGACGGATTGAAAGTGAAAAGTATGCTTTAAAATAAAGGACCCATAATGGCTGAAAGAAAACAAACTGGCTTTGGAAAGATGCCATCAATGTTTGCGGGCACGAAAACGTTTTATTAAGTATTATTAATAAGATTCTTTCAGTTATTATTTAGTTATTTTATCATGTAGCCTGAAATGAAAAGCTTGATAAATTGCTGGGTAGATTAACTGTCTTAACACTGAACTTCTAATACTTCAAAGTGAGGGGTGAGAATAAAAAATATAGATGTGAATTATTCAAAAGAAAAATCAAACTTGGTTCATTAGTTTGAGTCTTATTTGCCTATGACAAATACTTGAATTGGAACCTGATGGGAAACCTCAGTAGGTAGCTGACCTGATATATAACATGGCAATCTCTGAGCAATATTCAGATCTTCAAACTTATAGAAGTGTGAATCAAAAACTTTCAGCAACTTCAAAGCCTGGGTGGTCTTAGAAAACTAATTTGGTGTATTATGAGATTATTACACATGGTCTTTAAGACACAGCCTAAGGGTTTCAAACCGTTAACCTGGTGACAAATTAAAGTTGACATATTACATAGACATGGAAGGAAAACCAGTTACTTTTGAAGTAAGAGAGTATCTTAGAGAATACAATAATGGTGGCATATGAATTTTCCCTCTTAAACTTTCTTTTCAGTATGGGAGAACCATCTTAAAATCTAAGTTGTCGTCTTTTTCAGTAAATACTATGTTTTTCAAAGAGATTAATTTTAAACTTTTGCCTCTGTTGAGATAATGTTTCTTTCCTGTGCAAGGGAACAGTTTTTCTTTCTGATTTAATTTTTCCAACACATACCTTGGAGTCCTCACAATTCTGAAATGCTGTGATTTCAAATTTTGTGACACAAAATTTGTAGAGGGTTAATGGTCTATAACACGCAGATGAGAACATTACAGTACATTTGAAGCTGGAATGCCTTTAAATAATTGTATAATGCATTCTATTGGAAAGAAAGAATCATAGCTTGGTAGAAACATGGCATGTACATTATTTCAGCCTCAGACCCAGGCAACTCCTGTTTAAAAAACAAACAAATGAACCAGGTTGCTAGTTGCAAAGACAGAAAATTTGTCCTCTGAGACTCATGGAAGCTTTAGCCTATCACAGTGACCCCTGGGATAGAGAGATTAATTCAGCATTATGCAAGTGGATCTCTCTGTGCAGCAGAAGTTTCTCTTGCAGCCTTTCGACATGGCCCTCTCACATCTCTTTGCTTACAGATTAATTATTTTGTGGGGTAAGAACATTACTGGGGTAGCCTATGAAAGGAGTGTGTCTTCTTTCTTTTCTCTTCCTCCTGTATGTCTCCATGTGTCTCACTGAATTTTTTTTTTAATTCAAAGGGCAGCCAAAGACACTTTTTAATTTCAACAGCCTTCTATTTTAAGAGTTTATAGAGAAATATAAGAAAGGAAGTCACAAATGCTAAAGGTGTTGATAAATAAGTTGCATCTAATTGATAGAATTAGCAGCACACAGGTTGCATCCTCAGTCTGCTCCCACTATGATAAGGTAACTCATTTGTGTTTAAATTTTATTTTATATGTGTATCTACATAAACACATTAGCATAACCACACATCAAATGTACCATCTTATAAGATGTAAAATGCTACCTCATAATCTTGGTCTACATAGTGATGACTTCAGATTTATACTAAGAAACCTGATTCTGTGGAATAAATGAAATTTACGTATCACTATTTGTACAACAAGTTGTTGGGTAACAAAATGGTAGGCAGGGGTTGTTCAGTATTATTTGAAAAAGTTTTTATTGTGATGCTGAAAAAGAAAGGTCAGTTTTAATGTTCTGCTTTCTCTTAAGTTTTTACTATGTAAACCATCTTGAGATGTTCTTGAAAAGTGGTTAGACTGTTGAAATTGCCTTCAAAATAATATTAGGGTTACTGTTCTTGTTGCTAAAGAAGATTAAGAATTTTTAGTGTTAGCAACTTTTCAAAATTTAAATATTTTTCAGCTGCTTTTCATTCTATGGGTGCCAAGATAATTGACAAAGGCATTTGCAACAATATAATGCAATGAAGTTTCTATAATAATTGAAATAAACATGTGACAGTTAACAAATTGAAAAGTACAAAACAAGCAGGGACAACATTACCATTTAAAATTACTTTGCCAATAAAGCACCAACAGGTTGTAAAGTACTGGGATGCTGGATGTTATGTAATATAAATTTACCTCATTATTTAAATATAAATGCTGGGTATTAAGTGACCAGTTAATGATCATGTTACTAGGAATCTTTGAAAGTATAATCCAATACCATCCTAAAGCAATGTGAACTTTTTGATTGTATAAGAACACTGAGAATACAACAGCTTTTTATAAAATAGTAAGATACAAAATAGCTAGGAATTATTTATAAAAATATTATTACCTATCAAATTCTGAGAGAAGAGGAGATAGTGAATATTTCTTTCTCATTTAAAGGAATCAAAAGTTTCCAGGAAAGTATTTTTTTATTGTACCTCAAATAAGTACTTCAAATAATTTAATCCAACATCAGGTTTCTTTAGTATTTTATGGTACCACAATCAGGAAACAGCTGATATTTTTGGATAATCCAGAACACATTAAATATTTTGAATGAAGCTTTCAACCATCATCCTGCTTTTCCGTTGTAACCATTTTCAGGTATGAGGCATTCGATATTATGTAATCCAATGATACACATATGGATAGTCATGATCCCTAGGGAATTTGTATTATAAAATACAGGAATTATTTTTAAAAATGCAAATTAAGTACATTTTCAGTAAAATGAAAGAAGAAGCCAAAATCCAGTACCAACGGCTGTTGCAAATTTCAGTTTCAATAAATATATTCAGTATTTTCAAGAGAAAACATTTCAAGAACAATTAAACATTACAGTTCTAAACATTATAACTTATCTCCTAAACATATCAAAGAATCTGATTATTGTTTGTTATTTCAGTGATATAAAACTACAGGTATTTTTCAATTTACAACCGCTATTGAGCCTGAAACTTCTGTTGCTAAGCAGAAGTTGCTAAACAAGAGGTTTCCCCTTTTATGGCCTTTCTTGCCACAATTGTTAAGTGAATCACAGCAGTTGTTAAGTTAGTAACACAGTTATTAAACGAATCTGGCTTCCCCATTGGCTTTGCTTGTCAGAAGAGCTAAAAATGTGATCACATGAACCCAGGATATTGCAACTGTCATAAATACATGTCAGTAATCAAGCGGCCAAATTTTGATCATGTGATTACGTGGTAGAAAGTGTGAAAACGGTCATAGATCATTTTTTTCAACACTGCTGTAACTTTGAACAGTCACTAAGTGAATGGTTGCAAGTTGAAGACTACCTGCAAGTTGAAGACTACACTCTATGTGTGTGCGTGTGGGCGCGCCCGCACGCCCTCACGCCTTATACCTATATTCAACCTCCATCTAAACTTATCAGAGTATTTTAACTTCATAATCTCTTTCAGGAAAGTTCTAATTAGAGTGTTGGTCTGGTTTGGTCTATTGGTTAAGGCACCAGGCTAGAAAGCAGACGACTATGAGTTCAAATCCTGACTTATATGAAAGCCAGCTGGGTGACTTGGGGCCAGTCGCGCTCTCTCAGCTTATTCCACCTCACAAGATTACTGTTGTGAACAAAGGAAGGTGTGTGGGATATGTTCACCTCCTTAAGTTATTCATAAAAATAAAGGCAGGATACAAAAACATTAAAAAATATTGTTGACAAGATCCCTTCTCCATCATAAATCTTTGGTGATATCCCCCTAGCCATTCTCTTTCAGTGCAACATCTTAGAAAGTCATTCAAAAGGCGAAGATATGATCTCTTCTGCCTTTGGTTGGAAACAGTAAAAAATGAAATACACTGCAGATAATCTTGTTCATAGAAAATAATAAAACAAGTGTGCTGAAGTCAGTTAAGGAATAGAACTATTGTCTCTGTCCGCAAAATCTGGATGGCCACTAGAAAATATCAATTCTTGGCCATCACCTAGTTGTCACCTGAAATTTGCATCTCACATCTGGTATAACCCTATTATAGGCCAGCACAGCATTAGTGCTCTCTTTCATAAAATACCAGATGATCATGGTCAGTGCTACCTCCTTTTTTTGTGTATGTTTTATTCAAGCCTTCAAAACAGCTGATATCTCTGTAGGCAGATGCACTATTGGCAGTGCAATGGAAATTTTAGTAGAGCAACAAACAATAGTATTTTAGAAAGGTTCTCTCAAATGGTTGCCATATGCCATGTGATAAAAAGCCCTTGGCTTAAGTCTCAGTGTGCAAGTGGAATTCCATGCCCTTTTCCCTCCTAGCATATATGTCCATGGAACTGACCCATTTTTGAATAAGGTGAGTGCTATATTTCTATAAGATGCTATATTTCTAGTATTATTTATATTTTGAGGGACTGGGATGTGTTTGGATAAACAGTCCTCCTAATATCTGTTTAGGATATCTCTTCTGAAAAAAAGAATACATGGAATAATACTTCGACTATTATTCAAATATGAATCTTGCTCAGACTTTGGAAATTGTTTCTAAGAAATAGTGTAATCCTGTCTATATGTATGCTCCCAAATGATAACTGAATGTAATTGATCTTATTCAAAGATAAGTAAATGTAGAATTGCCTATGGTTTGTTACACATGAACTGAACTATGCTTTATTTAACAATGGTTTGGCTATATTTCAGTTGCCTGGGTCTGCAGGATATAGTAAGCATAAGCCAAGTTAAGACAAAACGAAAATCACAATATGACTTAGTATAGTTTGTGAATCTGAACATTCAATCTTACATCTTCATACATTACAGCAAGCCCACTGAAATCAGGACTTGGTTGAAGGAAGAGTGAATGACTTAGTGAATGAGAGTCAGAATACACACACACACACACACACACACACACACACACACACACACAGGCAGCCCATGGAGCCAAATAAATATACTACTGTATAGAATAAGGAAATATAGAGAAAAGAACACAAACTTTTATCAGATGAAGAAGGTGAAACTCCCCCAAAGAATCGGTTCAACTCTATAAAGACATACCTCACATGATCCGTCTTATAATAATAATAATTACAAAATTAGCAATAGCAATAGCACTTAGATTTATATACTGCTTCCCAGTGCTTTACAGCCCTCTCTAAGAGGTTTACAGAATCAGCATATTGTCCCCAACAATCTGGATCCTCATTTTACCGACCTTGGAAGGATGGAAAGCTGAGTCAACCTTGAGCTGGTGAGAATCGAACTTCTGGAAGTGGACAGTCGGCAGAATTATCTTGCAATATTGCATTTTAATCCACTGTGCCCCCACAGCTCTTATTGCTATAATTACTGTCATGGATGAAAAAATGAGAGCTTGTCCTACTAATAATTACTAGCCATTGTGAGTAGAAAAATCCCATTTAGAGCGACTTTTGGTCATAGCAGAATAGCAATAAAGAACACATAACTTGAAAACTGTCAGATGAAGCAAAAGAGGAGGAGCAGCACAGAATCAAAAGATTGAAAGTTTGGAGATCATGCAGGGCCATCTTAACAGCATTATGGGCCCTGGGGAAAGCAATGTATTAGGGCCCCTATGACAACAACTACTCACAGGAATAGAAATAGAATAGAAATAATAGAGTTGGAAGGGACCTTGGAGGTCTTCCAGTCCAACCCCCTGCTTAGGCAGGAAACCCTACACTACAAATGGTTATTCAACATCATCT
>JANHGD010007438.1:24299-37730 GCA_027560375.1 Imantodes cenchoa | reverse complement strand
AGTCTATTTGCATGTGGGTGGACCTGCCTGGAGACGGATAGAGGAGTGGTGTCTTGGTTCCTAAGACCATCGGAAATATGTGTTTTCCGATGGTCTTAGGCGACCCCTATGAAAGGGTCGTTCGACCCCCAAAGGGGTTGCAACCCACAGGTTGAGAACCACTGTTTTAGAAGATCAAAATGGCATGCAAGGGAGGCACCCTTCATTTTAACCCCATAGCAAGAACCTGTGAGAGAATTTGTGCAAGGAGAGAATGACTGATGCTGTTGACTAAGGAGCAAAATACAATTTGGTTTGTTTTGCATGGTGGTGTTTCTGATGTTCCAACTGTTCCAATTAAGCTTTAATTTGCAGCTTCTACTTAGGGTTCTCCTGCCTCCTCGATATGGTTGCATAAGCCCATCATGGATTGATTATGCTGATAGTTTATACTGGAAAGCAGGTTGTAAAGCGTTTTGTGCTAGAGCAACACAGCAGAGCGCCTTGCTTGCCTGCCTCTGTTGCAATTTTTAAATTATTTGCTGAGGGAAAGGAGGAGGTGAATCTTTTTAATCCCCTCTTTATTATTTTTATAACTCAAGGCAGTGAACATACTTAATACACCTTCTTTCTATTTTCCCCACAACAACCCTGGGAGGTCGTTGGGCTGAGAGAAAGTGGCTGGCCCACCCAGCTGGCTTCCATGCTTAAAGTGGGACTAGAACTCAGTTCAGATGAGTGGGTTAAATGTCTGTTTCATGCTTACTTTTTGTTGTAGGCAAGTAGCCTGCAAAAGAAAGCAGGTCAAGAAAGTTTTTTAAAAGGAAGGTACATACAGATATCATTATGACTATTACATTAATAATTTTGGTTTGTTTACTGGACTTTGCACTATATTTATATTCTGTTGATGCTCTTGTGGCCAATTCACATTAAATTTCTGGAATAGTTGACAATATATACATTTGGTCTTACAATGTTGATATTCATGAAACAGTAAAGCAGTAGTTTATTTCAGTGTTATTTTTTGCAGTTGCAAAACACAGGTAGGCAGCAAAGATAACCAGTTCAGTTAAAATGAAAGAAAAACCATGTAATCCATTGGGATATTTTTGTTTAATTATCACCATGGCCAGTTTTTCTGAACTTGATGGGCCAAAAGTAGCATAGGCTACTCCCTCTGTCCCATACAAGGAAGAAAGTTACTTCTGCAGTTAAAGGACTGTTGAGTCTTTGTTCACAGTCCTGCTGAGAGGTGTGCATTTTTCTTACAAAAAAATCAGAGTATTATTGTGGGGAACCACTTTCATTTAGCTTGTCTGATTTTCCCTTGCCCACTCCTCCTAGCAAGCAGGTGTTCTCTTCACACATGCCTTGAAAGAGGAATAGTTGAGCAGCTTCCTGATATTTTAACAGGGAAGCCAGGGTGACAGCAAGAATGCCAAGAAGAAGAACAATAAGAAAACAAACAAGAATAAGAGCAGCCTTAGCCGAGCCAACAAGAAGAAACCCTCCATGCCTAACGTGTCAAATGATTTGTCTCAGAAGTTGTATGCCACAATGGAGAAGCATAAAGAGGTACTATGGCCAAGCTCTCCTCATTTTTTTTGCTCATATTTGCAAAGTTTAATGTTACAAAATAGAGAGGGAGGGAAGTAGACCACATTAAGTAATGTGGTACCTTGGCAACTTGGAAGTTCTCGTTGGTGGAGATCGTCTTGTGCTCACCTCTTCCTTTGCCTTCACACGGCAGGTCTTCTTTGTGATTCACCTGCATGCGGGGCCTGTCATCAACACCTTGCCCCCCATTGTGGATCCAGACCCATTACTTAGTTGTGATCTGATGGATGGCCGGGATGCCTTCCTCACTTTAGCAAGGGACAAGCACTGGGAGTTTTCCTCACTACGTCGCTCCAAGTGGTCTACTCTGTGCATGCTTGTGGAGCTACACACCCAGGGGCAGGATCGCTTTGTTTATACCTGCAACGAGTGTAAACATCATGTGGAAACACGGTGGCATTGCACAGTCTGCGAAGTAAGTATATGTTGCCTTCTTTGACGCTACTCCAGGTTTGAATTGGTTTGCAAACCTGTCTCTTCTTTTCTACAATACATTTAAAAATAATATATGCTTATGATTAATATGACATATAATAACATAACTGTGGGGGCAATTATTATGATTTGAGCATCAGTTTTACACAATGAACAAAGCCATAGTAACACTTCTCCATGTGGGAATTCTATAGGAATTCTATTTTCTGAGCAAGGCTGCTCTGTATTAGTAGCTACTGGAATTTTTCATTATGGTCTTGATAATTGAATGATTTAATAGAACTAAAACTGTCTCAAGTACCTGCATCTAGCTTCACAAACTCTACTTATTCTTTTATGCAGGTGAACTGCATGCATGCATACTTCCTCACATTGTAGGTTGTTGATCTTGGTATCTCTCACTTTGCTTTTCAGGATTACGACCTCTGCATTAACTGCTACAACAGTAAGAGCCATGAGCATAAGATGCTGAAGTGGGGCTTGGGCCTGGATGATGACGGGAACAGCCAAGGGGAACAGCAGTCCAAGAGCCCCCAGGAATCCCGTCGGCTCAGCATCCAGCGATGCATTCAGTCTTTAGTTCATGCTTGCCAGTGCCGCAATGCAAATTGTTCATTGCCGTCCTGCCAGAAGATGAAGCGTGTTGTCCAGCACACCAAGGGCTGCAAGCGCAAGACCAATGGAGGCTGTCCTGTGTGCAAACAGCTGATCGCCCTTTGTTGCTACCATGCCAAACACTGCCAAGAGAACAAATGCCCAGTGCCCTTCTGCCTCAACATCAAGCATAAGCTCCGGCAGCAGCAGATCCAACACCGTCTGCAGCAGGCGCAGTTGATTCGCCGCAGGATGGCAACCATGACCACCCGAAACGTGCCTCAGCAGAATTTGCCTTCTCCTACCTCAGCAACGCCTGGGACCCCAACACAGCAGCCAAGCACCCCACAGACTCCCCAGCCCCCTCCCCAGCCTTCCCCAGTTAGCATGTCACCGGCTGGTTTCCCTACTGTAGGAAGAACGCCAGTGCCCACTCCCATTTCAGCAGGCAAGCCTTCCACCCAGGTAGCTGCTCCGCCTCCGCCTGCCCACCCCCCACCAGGAGCTGTGGAAGCAGCCCGACAGATTGAAATCGAAGCAGCCCAGCAGCAACAGCAGCAGCAGCAGCAGCAGCAGCTCTACCGGGTGAGCAGCAATGGCTTGCCTCCAGGCCGAACAGGAATGGTGAGCACAGCAGTGGGGACAGTGAATCCCATGCAACAGGCTGGCATGAATGTGCCTCGGCCTAACTCCGTCAGTGGCCCAATATTGCCCAACCTGCAACCTGGGCAGTGGCAGTCATCAGCTCCGGTGCCCCCACAGCAGCCAGGAATGCCAAGGCCAGTCCTGCCCATGCCTGGCCAACAAACAGTAACTGGCCCAAGGATGCCAGGCGTGCAGCCACCAGCTCGAACGATTCCTCCAAATGCTTTGCAAGAGTTACTGCGGACTTTGAAATCTCCCAGTTCCCCACAGCAGCAGCAACAGGTGCTGAATATTCTGAAGTCGAACCCACAGCTCATGGCAGCTTTTATAAAGCAGAGAACAGCCAAATACGTAGCAAACCAGCCTGGCATGCAGCCTCAGCCAAGCATTCAACCCCAGGCAGGCATGCCACAGACTCCAAGTCCACTGCAGCAGCCGCCTCCACCAGCAGGGTTGCATGCTCAAACAGGCCTGCAGAATCTGAGTGCACTGCCAGCAGGTGTCCCGCGACCAGGGGTCCCTCCCCAGCAACCAGCCATAGGAGGCCTGGCTGCACAGGGCCAGTCAATCAGCATCATGAACCCAGCTCACAATCCAGCTATGGCCAACATGAGTCCTCAGTACAGGGAGATCTTGAGAAGACAATTACTGCAGCAGCAGCAGCAGCAGCAGCAAGGAGGAGCTGGGCTGGCCACTCACAGCCAGTTCCCGCAGTCTCCAGGCCCTGGAGTTTATGCGCAAGCCATTCAGCAGCAGCGGATGCAGCAGCAGCAGCATCTTTCAATTCAAGCAGGGGCCATTGGGCAGCTAGCTCAGATGGGACAGCTGAATCCTATGGGGCAGCCGGCCATAGGAGCTGATGGCAGCCCTAACATCCAGCAAGCTCTGCAGCAGCGACTCCTGCAACAACAGCAGCAGCAGCAGCAGCAACTTAAACCACAGATGGGCTCCCCTGGCCAGCCAAATCCTATGAGCCCCCAACAGCATCTGCTCTCAGGACAAGCCCCTACGTCCCACCTCCCTGGCCAACCAATCAACGCCTCCCTCAGCAGCCAGGTGCGTTCTCCGGCACCCATTCAGTCCCCCAGGCCCCAATCCCAGCCACCACATTCCAGCCCATCCCCCAGGATACAACCCCAGCCTTCCCCTCACCATGCCTCACCCCAGACTGGCTCACCTCACCCTGGGTTGGCTGTTACAATGGCTGGCTCCATGGAACAGGGACACCTGGGCAACCCAGATCAGAGTGCAATGCTTCCCCAGCTCAACCCCCCAAATAGGAACGTGTTACCAAATGAGCTGTCCCTGGTTGGTGATACCACAGGAGGTGACACACTAGAAAAATTTGTGGAGGGCTTGTAGCATCCCATAGTTTCTCTCATGTTCCTGGACTTCTTGAACTGAAAAAGACTTGCAGCTCCAGCTAAACCCTAGATGGGACTGATTCATCCTCTGTTAGTGGATGAATGGCTGTTTAAAAAAAGAGAATATATATTTTTTTGTTAAAGCCAGCCAGGTGTGGTTAAAATATCTGGTCTCCTTGTGGGTTTTTTTTTTTTAGTTGTTATCGTTGACTTTACTTTTTTAAAGGGGAAAATGAGTCCATTATATTCATATTTTTATTTGTACGTTCAAGACTTAAGCAGTGGTGTTTAGCAGAGGAGAATAATATTCACATTCTAATGTATCTTGATAGGTTTCTGACATTTGGCAGAAAGTTTTGTTTTGTTTTAGTCTTATTCTATTCTGGATTTTGCAAGTATCCTAAGTATTATTATCCCTGGGAAAAATAGGAAATGACTCTTGCATACACAGACACACATTGCAGATGTAAAAATCGTTGCTTGTTTCTCTGATAAAACTGGTTTTAGATTTAAAAAAATAGGGACACTCACTACTTAGGACATTAATTTTAACAGGGAAGAAGTGTATTCTGTAATTCTTCGATGTGAACTTGAACTGAGGAAAAGCAATTACAGTGTAAATCATGCAAACTCTATAATTACTATAAATATGAACAATTCAAGATTCAATCACTGTATAGAGGGGGGAACAAACTCATTTCTTACTTCTATAGGATATTGTTAAATAAACTGTGTGCAACAGACAAAAAGGATGTCCTTGAATTCATGTACATGGTATTAACTTAGTGTTTGGATTTTTTGTTATGAAAATGCTGTTTTCAACATTGTATTTGGACTATGCATGTCTTTTTTCCATTGTATATAAAGTATTGCTTAAAAGTGATATAAATTACTGAAGTTTTTAAAATGTTTCTGTCCTTTAAAATCCATGTAATAGTTACAGTTTGTATTTGATTGTGTGCCTGTGAGAGTATAGGGATATAGGTTTGAGTTCATTGAAATGCATCCAGTAAGGAAGTAGTACTCATATTTGGCTGTACTACTTTATAAGAATTAACAGAAAGAAATTCAAAGTATTCGCTTTTTAAAAACACATTTTGGGGAAGGAGCACCAGTTTGACTGAAACAGATGCTTCCTAAAGTAAAATCAAAGTACAAGGTTTTCTGTGCAATAATAATGAAGAAACTACACAACAGATTCAGAAGGGACAAGACCATCTCCATTGGTTTTCTCAGCCTGATGCTATCTACGATGTTCCATCTAAGGATGGCCAAACTGTTTTTGAGGGGAGTAAAGTTGGACTTCTTACCTTGCTTCATACATTAAACAATCACTAGGAAGTAGATGATGAGCTTTGTCAGGTACCCTAACTGACAAATATATCTAATGTACTACAGTTTCAATGTAACTGAAAATACCACATAGGTTGTACGCTGTAAATACAGAGAAATCCTTCCTCCTCAGGCAAAGGGTGGTGGTGGTATGTAAGTCATGTAAAACCTCTTAGGGGCATGACATAATGCTAATGTTTATTTATTTAATAAACACGGCTGCCCTTCTAATCTAAATGACTGGGCAGTAACAGTTTAAAATGTTGCAATGTGGGAACAATGATACTTTAAAAAGATTTGTTCACATTTAGTACATAAAATAATTTTGTGCTTTTTTAACAGCGGGAAAGTAAGATATGAAATCAGTGATATAATTTGATTAGTCTAAAAGAAGATAAGCATTACCATCTCCATATGCCAGTATTAACAGTTTTGGTCCTCCCAAATCTTTGAGAAGCAAGAATTTAGAGTGCGTTCAGTAAAAATGTTGCCCTCTCACATCGCATCATCTTACTCTCTTCTTCCCAGTTTTGCATTTTTTTACACCACCACACCTGGGAGACAATTTTGTAGTAAATTACTTGGGCGATATTCTCAGGCAACATAAACTTGAAAGTTGTCTTTGCAAATGAAGGAGTATGCTTTTTCCTCCTTCACCAGCCAGCCATAGGGAAAAAGTAGGGCAAAGATACTTCTAGGCCAGTCATCCCACCAGGCATGCTGAAATCATTCCTCAGGATTGGATGCAAATGACCAACTCTGACATCAAGCATTTCTTCCTCCAAATCTTCAATTTGGGCAACAAGGCAGTTTTGACTTAATCAAACTAAGCATGATATGCTCCCATCAGCTGCAGTCTTAGAAAAGTCTGCATTTAAATCCATATTTTATTACCAAATAGGGACTACCCATATTTCAGTCAATGAGAAAGTGGACTGCAATCACCTATCCAAAGCTGTTCTTGGGAGGCTTATCTACTGTCCAAAGTTTGGCTATAAGGGATCAAACTCACTTCAAACCCCAACACACATTATTTTCCTCCTGCTACCCCCCAAAAAAGGATTGAGCGAAGAAAAAAATATAAACATGAAAAAGGAGAAGAGGCAGCTGACTGGAAAGTTGCAGAGGAAAAAGCCTCCAGGAGTTCACATTTTGGAAGAATATCAAACGGCCAAAGGGCTTAGTATCACCTTTGCCCCTTTTTCTTACGTCTATGGAGGTGTCTTTTTTTTTCTTTCCGAGCTTCTGCAGTGGTAAACGTGATGCAACTGGCATCCAAAAAGTCCAACAACTTGTCCAATGCAATCCTTATGCCATTTTGCTTCAGTTCTGCATGCAGTACAGCCAGTTCAATGGGCTGATACAGCAGAATTTGCTGGCAAAGAGATGGGTTGGAATGAATATAGCGCTTCAAGATTTCCAGTTTCTGATCCTCATCTCCAGCGGCAATTGGAGAGGCTGGTACATTTTTCTCCCTCTCTGCCAGCATGCTGACTTTCAACTCTACAGATGAACTAGGAACAGGATGAGAAAGGAAAAGGCATTATGAAACCTACAAAATCTCTTAAATTTACCTTATTTTTGAAAAGGGTGGGTACCTGGTATAACCCAGGCCAGAACTACTCACATCCACTACACAGCACCAACACAACCATTCCCCAAATTAAGGCTAACTAAGGATGGAAAATATGGCTGGCTGAGGACGGGGTGGGCCGGTAATTTTCAAAGTTTTTGCCTTCATTCCTCAGCATCTGGTGATATATGCCAACAGCCTAAAAAATCAGAATAGAAAAAATGAACACCCACTCCTTCTAATCTACCCCTGTACCTTTGAGATGCTGCATAAGTTTCAATTCCAGCTGGCGCTTCAGAAGTTGTCAGGCTTAAATCTCCATTGCCCTCTCCGTCAGTTGATCTGTTTGCAGGAAGAGCAGCTCCCTTTGGCCACCCGAGTCCAGCCTCTGGCCTCTGAACACCTCCTTCAGAGAGATCTGTACCATCTGTATTTGGGCTCCCCTGAAGCAGTCGATAAGGGGAAAGTCTTTGCTGCAGTTTCTGAAAGGAACTGGTGGAAACTGGCATAGATTTTTTCTTCAAGTCGGTTCCTGTCTGTTGTTGAGTAAACTGAAAAATTTCCTTCAGTTTTAAAACCATCTGCTGTTTTGGGAGAGCACGGACACCAAATCTAAGGAAAAAGGAGGGCAAATCACAATTCGCAAATAAGCACAACCTGTAAGGTATTTTTGTTAAGTTCTTGCCTACAGAAGAGGTCTGCTTCAATCCCGACAGCACCCACCTCCTCAATTCCTTCTTCAGTTCTGGGGTGTCCATGCTTGAATAAGGTGGAAAGCACAAGAGCGGAGTAACGCAAGAGATGTCCCTGGCTTGGCAGGCAAGATCTGTAACCGATCAAATGGGAACTGAATCAAATCAGCCACATAGTCTATACTCTCTCTGCTGCAAAACCTGTCTATCACCACTATATATACTACACTGGTTTATTAGTCCACAGTAAAATCATCCCAAACCTTGGGGAAGATAGCTGTCAGATACTAATCCCCATCATGCACACTTTTTTAAATTAAAAAAACCTCAACAGTTAATTAGAAAAGTGCTTTAGAAGGAAGCCAAAACTGGACTCCTAGATTGTTGCTTCCCTTCCATAATCTATAGGAAATAGGACTCATCCAAAGATGACTGTCTTTTGCAAAACCCAATGCCCAATGAAGCTTAGCCAGAATTCTGATCTGCAAGGATTCTAGTCTTGAGCTTCAGTGTCATCATTCATTGAGCTTCAAAGGACTCAACAGCTAAATAAGTGGCAGGAAAAGTGCTCCCATTTTTGGGGCCATGTTACAAAGCAGCTGTCAAAGAAGTTGTCATAACTGACCCAAAGCAGCAACTTACCAGAAATCTTTGGAACAGGTATGGAAGCAGACAAACTTGAGCAGGCAGGAAGAGCTTCACTCCTGTCAGAGTCTTCTCCGGGCCAATTCTGAGAGTTGTGCAGTAGCAAATCTCCCACTCCAAAATGGAAGATGGCTGCTGAATTAGTTACACTATTAGCAACAGTCACAGGGTTACTGTCCTGCATGTCAAACATGTGGACAGAAGTCCTCAAAGGATTTCTGGCATTTGCAGTTATTACCTCCAAAGGTTCTACAAAGATGCCCCTTGAACATAGCGGCACTGCTTCCTCCTCACTGTCATCCACAACCACTACATCTCTCTCTGCTGCACATAGGCCATTGTCAGGTTTCACTACTTTGAGCAAAGAGGTAGGTGAAAGCACCGGCAGCGGTTTATAGCTGCAAGACAACTGTTCTGTCTGGGTTTCATGAGTCCATTGTTTTTCAAGGGAAGAATTCAACCTGGATTTTTCGACCTGCACATTATCCAAGTTATTCCAGGCTGCCAGAGGAGTTTCAGGCACCATCAATGTCCTTCCTTCACTCCAGTCTAAACCTTCCCAGAAGCTGCCTTCTTTGTGACTACTCAGGTCCAAGGGCTGATGGCGTTCACCCAAAGATTGTGCCTCATTACTAATTAGTGTGCCCAATCCATCTCCCACTTTACTTACATCCTGCTGGGGAGGGGCTGGGCTCCAGCCGTTCATGACATCAGCAGCAGGGCTCTCTTTATGCCATTGCTCAGAGAAGCTTGAAGCAGCCTCTGCCAGTGTCTTTTCTGCCTCCTGTTCCAACTCTTCATCAGAATCCAGTACTACAATATGGTCACTTGTAATATTCAGATCCTGAGGATTCAGCGCACCAGACCTCTCTAGGCTGCCGACAGGAGCCTCTCCCTTCCTGTTTATATTCTGTTGCTTAACATTTTGAGAGGGAAGCCTATCTAATATGTTTGGCTGTGATGCAGATGTTATTGGAGAGAAAGTAACTTCTAGGTCTCTTGGCAAAGTTATCTGGAGATCTTTTGCTGGTGTTTGAAAAAGCCTTGCAAAATTTCTTGCTGTAATTTCATCTTTGGCTATGTTAATATTCTGCTCCCAGACAGAACAACATTTCATTTCTGGGACAGCAAATTGGGTTGCAGACGTCTCCAGATGATTACTATGAGTGGAATCCCCAGCTAATTCGAGATGAATCTCACTTGTGGGTTCTTTTCTATTACCTGCTCCAAAAGACACTATTTCCTTAAAATCTCGCTGGAACTCAACAGAATACTTTTTCAGATCTTTTCCCATGCTGGCAATAGAGGTTTTCAATTTGGATGACTGTTGATCACTTTTTATTTCACTTTCCTTAATTGTCACGCCTCTTCTTTGCTTCTCTAGCACCTTTCTTGGGCAGGAACCACCATCTTGGTCAATCTTCTTTTTCACTTCATCAAGTCTGTATTCAGTGCAGACCTTTTCCTTCCTGGCTTCATCAGAGGTCATTCTGCGCTGGGTAGCCACAAACTCATAAATCTCTTCTAATTCCTGCTCATTCATACTGCCACTAATTTCATCTCTGCATACAGCTTTTGCCAGAGTTTCTTCATCTTCCTCCTGCCACATGGATTTCAAAAGTTCTTCAAAATCTCCAACTTTGTCTTTATCATCAGCTGGCTTTTCTACAGATACCTCTTCACTAGGTCGGCCTTCACACAGAACAGCCAATTCTTTCACTCCAAACCTGCAAACATACAAATATACATAAATGTTCTTTCTCCTTTCTGGGTACAATCCATGGTATAAGCTAATGTAATCCTTATTCATGCTTCATACAGCAAACCAAAACGAGCTCTGTTCAAAACTGTCATACAGTAAATTTCACAATGATTTCCAACCAACTAAATACTCTGAAGCATCAACATACCGACCTTACTGCTAGGTCAGTCACATCTGACAGCAAATGTTGGGGTATGAAATGTTCAGCTGTGTAGAGGTACTTCAAGAATAGAGCAACAGCATCCCCTGGAGCGTCATGTAACAGCACGCGGGAGGCTCCGACTTCTCCTTCTTCAGCCACCACAAAACGTCTGTGGTCAACCTGGTAGCAGAACAGAAAGAGACACCAATTTCTGCAGCAGCAATCATAACCCAAGGCTCCTTCCCTTCTTCTTTCAAACTTTTGTGACCACATGTGGAAACTGTTCTGTACTGCAGACATTCAAAAGCATTAGCACCATAAAAATGGTTTCTAAGTGTGGCAAAGTTTGTCAGCCCAAATATTTCCTGCCTCAGCAGTTATAAACACTTTTTCATTTTGTACAATACAGATAATCCTCGAGTTATGACACTTCAGAGTTGTGACATGAACCCCTCAAACCAAGTTCTTACGACACAGTCATAAGAGATTATTAATGTTGCAGCACCACGGCAGTCATTTGCCCTTATGAATGACCGCAGAGGCACTGAAACATTCACCCTGCTTATTCCTCGATCTAGCGAGTCTTCAATTTCTTTGCCTGCTTCGGTGCATTCACAGAGAACCAAGGCCTAAAGTACTGCAAGTTCACGCGAGAGTGATCTCACAGTACTTTAGGCCTCGGTTCTCTGTGATCAGAAGCCTGGACAAAATTTGTGGCAAAAAGCTTTGAAAGCCTTTGAAAGCTTCTGGGGGTCGTGATCTCATGCAACTTCAAGCACCCATAAGCTTTTCCAGAGAATGGGTGACTGAAGTCGCGTGAGATCACGGCCCCCAGAAGCTTCCAGTCTTTGCACGCAAAGCATTTGCAAGCCGATGGGATGCTTTGAGGCAGCCCAATTTCTCTGCCTCAAAGCCTCTTGGTGGCTTGTAAACGCTTTGCATGCTGAGACTGGAAGCCTTTAAGGGAGACTCACTGAGGCTATCCGCCGCTCCAACATGCCAGGCAGGCACCCTCGGTGAGTCAGCGAAGCCAAGCAGGGCGTGCTCGTCCCACTTTCCGTCTGCTCTCCCCGTTCAACTTTTGAAGTGCCAAGAGCAGGCAAAGAAACTGGCAGACAGGAGACAGCTCGCTTGATTTTCGCAAGGTAAGTGCCTGTGGAGACCTGGCCTGGCAGGATGGGGGGTGGGGAGGAATTGTGGGGAACATGAGGTATCTCAGTGGGTTGGAGGAGGCTTCCCCCCCTGCCTTCTCCACCCTGAGATACATCATGTGCACTTAACAACCTGCACATTCGATTAGCAAATGCATGGGCGAAAGCAAGGAGTTTTTATATTCATTTTACAAGTTTCACGCCAACAAATCCTCAGGTTACAAATGTAATTGGCAGGGTCCATTGCGTTCATAACCTGAGGACTACCTATATAAAAATACCAACTTTACTGTCCTATCAGCTATCCAAAGTTCCTTTGTGTCCCCTCCAACAATTAGATCTCTAATTTCCTTCAAACCCTTCCTCTTAATGCAGCCTTTTTTTCTGTTCTCACAGCCTCCATCTTGCTGAATTGGCTTCATTTTGCATTTGCCTATTGTAAGGCATAGCTGGTTGCTGCTCAAAGAAATAACCTTGTTATAGGCTCTCCAGTGAATCCTGCTGCCTATGGCCATTCTTCAAAAGTTTGGTTTATTGGCTGCAGTTCTCTATAACTGACAAGTGAAATAACTGGTTTGTCCTCACTAGTATTCCTCTCCCAAGCGATGCTATTAGCATCAACCTCAAGAGGAATGGAAGAGAGATAAGAAAATGGAAAAAGTCCACAAATGTGGATCCATAACAACAGTCAAGCATTTTCTACATACAGCACTTAAACACATTATGGCTACTTACAAATTGTAAAAGTTGAGGACACCGTGCATACAATACAAACATATGGGCATAAAAGACTTCCCCACTATCCACCTGGATCTGGATATCGCTCAAATGAGGGTTATTGACCATCTCCTTGAAGGCAGCAGCCAATGAGCCAAGAGGAAACTAGAACAGGAAGGAAGGAAGGAAGGAAGGAAGAAAAAAAAATCAAGCTCCTCTTTCACAGCCCACAGGCAGAGAAAAGATGTTAAAGGTTTGCGAAAAGGACTGCCAGCAAGTCACACACACACACGCACACGCACAGAGGCTTAGTCCCAGAACCTTAACAACAGGGGTTGGCAACCTTACACACTCAAAGAGCTACTTGGGCCAGTTTCCAACAGAAAACAAAACACTGGAAGCCACAAAACCTGGGTGGGCGTGGCCAACTCAATGTCACTCACTCCCACTCAGTCACATGACCCCCAGCCAAGCTTACCCATGTTTTGTGGCTGCGTGTTTTCTATGGGAAATAGGTAACTCCCTATTTGTCTCTCTCCCTCCCTCTTATCTTTGTCCCTCTCTGTCTGTCTCCCACTCTGTGTGTGAGTGTGAATGTGAGCATGAGTGTGTGTCTCGCTCCCTACCTCTGTGTCTCTTCCCACTCTCAGAAAGCCCTGCAGCCCTGCGTGTGCTGTTTCTGGATTTTCGCCACCTGTTTTTCTTTCTTCCTTTTAGAAAACCGGGCTGGCAGAGCAATGAGGGCAACTTGTGGCAGAGACTTTCCTCCTCCTCCCCCTC
>JANHGD010007438.1:3446-18075 GCA_027560375.1 Imantodes cenchoa | reverse complement strand
GACAGTTAGAACAATTAATCAGTGGAACAGCTTGCCTCTAGAAGTTGTGAATGCTCCAACACTGGAAGTTTTTAAGATGTTGGATAACCATTTGAGGTAGTGTAGGGTTTCCTGCCTAGGCAGGGCTTTGGACTAGAAGACCTCCAAGGTCCCTTCCAACTATGTTGTTGTTGTTGTTGTTGTTATTTAACTCCTTGGATTAGATGTGGCTCAGTGACCGGGAAATGGGCAGAAGAGAGCTTCCCCCAATATTTGCAGAGACCAAAACTGGGCTCTTATCCATTCAAAACAGGTTGGGACAGGCCACCCAGCTCTGCTTCTTCCCTGAAGTCAGACTCTGCATCTCATCCATTGGTCTGACAGACATGGCATTGGTGTCTATTCATAGATAAGAAAGCAAGCAAGCTCCCTTCTGCCATTACTCACCTTTGACTCGCTCCTCACTGGCAAACTCATTGCAATCTTCCTTTATGTGGAGAATAATTTTAGTTCCAACCTGAACTCCAGAAGCTTCTGAAATTTCGAATGTCCCAGAACTAGAGTTAAAAAAGCAAATCAGAGGAAAGAAGCAAACTACAACCAAGTATGAACCCATGGATTAAGTGCTATCCCACAAGCAGTAATCAGTGCATAGCCGACTCTCATCCTAATGCAAAAATTGCAAGATCAGGTCTCCCTGATGAAAAGTATCTTATCTTAGCACACATTATCGGAGCACAATTTCTGCAGAAGTATCAGAAATGTCTTGCAAAGAATAGGGCTTCCCTTCTAAACTGAAGTCTTCATTCTGGGATTCCAACTCAGGGAGGCAGGTAGAATCCAAACCCCCTCAATTTTCCAGCAAAGCTTAGAACACTTTTAACCATTCAGCTGCAGCCTCCCGGCCCTCTGCCACATCCTTACCCGTCTGAACGCCAGCAATAACCAAAGCTATCTGGCTCTGCTGACTTGGAGAAAACTTCCACTTGATTAGCCACCATAAAGACTGAATAGAAGCCCACTCCAAATTGGCCAATAATCTTACTGCTGGCCTCTGTTTGGCTCTTCAGTGTATCCAGAAAGGCCTGTAGATACAACATAGGCAGGCTAAGTGCATGAAGCAGGACCCAATTGGTCTGCCTCACCTTGCTACCACCTCTGTTTGCAAAGAATCAAATGCCACTTGGATTCTTGAGAGTCCACAGCAACCTGAGCATTTTTCCCCAAAACCTTTATTGGAATATCATTACAGAAAATGGCAGTCTGTGTATTTTATAAGTAAAAAATAAAAGAGCCATTCTGATGTAGCAGTTAAGGCATCAGGCTAAAAACTGGAAGATTAGTCAAGTTCCAGTCCCACCTTAGGCATAAAGCCAGCTTGCTGACCTTGGGCTATTCTCACAGTCATATGACGTAGGCATTGGCAAACCACTTTTGAAAACCTCGCCTAGAAAAGTACAGGGACTTGTCCAGGCGGTTTCTGAGAATCAGACATGATTTAAACTAAAGGAAAAAAGAATAAATATACATATCATTCACACAAACACGCAAATCAGTTTACTATTTGTTTTTTGTTATTCTACCCTGAGTCTCATTACTTGAGTCGGGAGCTTTATAAACCTAATTAATACATGGGAATGTGCAAAATGAAATCAATTACTCCCAGACAAGCAATACAAATGTTTTTTTAAATGTGTAAAGCAATCTAATGACAAAGCTAAAAACTACAGCAAGTTTTATTCAACAAACATATGAGAAATTTTATGAAGACAAAGTCTGTTTGTCCTTCAAAGGTATACGAGTATGCAAAGCCACAGCAACAAGATTACAGCCCGCCCCACTCTTCACCTTACCTTGGAGCCAGATCTCGCAATGGTCCCTAAATTGGACATAAGTTCTTCATAGTTCATCCCAATTCCAGTGTCCTGCAAGTAACAGAAAAGGAGTCTCTCGCATATCCAGCACTGCACTTTGGGATGTGTGGGAAGAGACAGGCTCCTTCTCTGCCCACCCCACCCCACCCCACCCCTTTCCACATAAGATACAAGAATCAGATTAAGTCACAGCACTGCTTCTGATATTTTGCCCTGACAGCTATGGCGTAAAAACTAGTGCAATGCAGAAAAGGCAGAAGCAAATCCTCCTTCCCACGCCATTAAAACCCATGTTGTCACTTAAATCAAGTTCCAAATGTAGCAGCTGCAGTACTAAATTATAAACACTTTCCCCTCTGGAAAACTTTCAAAGCATTCTAATTCCCTTCCCAGCATCTTTCTGGGACAAGCAGGACTAGATTCTCCTGGAATCAACCTCACCAGCCTCTACTTGCCAAGCAACTTTCAGCTAACCCTTGAAGACAGAGAACCCACTGAATAGCAAGAAGAATGTGTTGCTTTTTACACATTATGCAAAAAAAAAAAGAGGTCCTCCTACCTGGATGGCAACCAGGCACTTTTCCTTGTCTGTCTCCAGATCAATCCTGAGTTCTGGCAAGTCTCTTCCTTCAGAGACCAGTTTGTGGCGCAGCTTCTCCAGAGCATCGCTACTGTTGGAGATCAGTTCCCGGATGAACACCTGTCAAAGAGTCAAAGAGCAACTAAGCTCTGCAGAGCGAGGAGACGTCTTAAGCCCACCTTGTTGGCTTCATCCTGGAAGGCTTACCTCCTGCTCAGAGTAGAGGGAGCGGGCCACAATATCCAAAAGTTTCTGGGTTTCGGCCTGGAACTCGTGCTTCGAGGTGGAACCTGCTAAAACAAGCTCAGGGTTGAAATGAGGGCTCGTTGGTGCTAATCAGCATCAGCACTGATGGCGTTACCTACTTTGGCTAACGAAACGTCTGCAAGAAACAACCGGGCTCAGAGAGCACCAAGGAGCCCTCAAGGGGAAGAGGAGCTGCCTCCCAACTCCTTGCGAGGAGAATTCGCCCGGGCGGCGGGAGACTTACCTGGGACTCTCTCGGGCCTACTAGGCGGCCGGGGCTGCGGCGTCTCGTGGTCGTCCCGAGCGGCGCGGCTGCTGCACGAGCGGCAAGACCAACTGTGCGGGCCGTTGGCGGGCGGCGGCCTCGCCGCACAGAACAGCCCAGCAGGGGCTCGGCAGGCGCGGGCCGCGGCACTCTGCTCACGGCCGGCGCGGAGGAGGACCGGCAGGGAGGCCCGGTGGCGACAGCGTCCCAGCAGCAGCAGCAGCAGCGGCGACGACACCCTCCCCAGCGCCATGGCCACTGCACGAGCGCGACCGTTTCCGGCGCCGGCGGGACGTCACACCCGGTGAGGGCGCGCCGAGGACGTCACGGCCGCAGAGGGCGGGCCCGTCCGGCGCCGCGTCCGCTGAGGGGGCGTTAGGCTGGCTGGCTGGCCTCTGGGCGCGTGCAGAGCGCGGCGCGGCCAATGGCGGGCCCGGAGGCGGAGGCGGAGATCCACCCGCTCAAGGCCCGAGAGGCGCCGGGGAGCGGGGCTCGGGACGCCGAGAAGGAGGCGGGCGGCGCGCAGCCCGGGCGTCTCTCGCAGTGGCGCACCGCGGCCTTCTTCCTCTCGCTCTACCTCTGCCTCGGCGTGGCCTTCGCCTTCTCCTTCGTCATCCCCTGCCCGGTCAGGCCCGCCTCGCAGGCGGCCTGGAACAGGGCCTACGACGACGCCGGTGAGGGAGGGGGGGAGGGGGGGGCGGGCGGGGCGCTGAAGGCCGCGCGAGGCCCGGGCTCACCCATGTCGCTCTGGCTCTTGCAGCGGCCTACGCCTTCCTGGCCGCGAGGGACGCCGACGGGGACCGAGTGCAAGACCTGCTCGTGGCCTTCCAGGCCGGCCCCGGTAGCCGGAACGCCAGCGGCGCCGACCACGGCTCTTGCTCCCGGGGAGGTAAGAGGAGCGGGGCGCGGGGCGCCGGGGAGGCGCGGCTGGGGTGACCGATCCGCCCCTCCTCTCCGCAGGCTTCGCCACCCCCTGTGCCTTCCTGGCGGCGCATTCGGGCACCAACGGCAGCACGCTGTGGGAAAGGCCAGTGGCTCAGAAACTGCTTCTGACGGACTGCTCGGTGGAGCACGGCGGTTCTCCGGCCTGCCTTATCATCGGGAATCCGGCTTCCCTCGCCCTCCTCGACCTGGAAACAGGTACTTTCCTTTTGAGCCAGGCGCCTCGGGAAGATGGATCCGTTTTGGGGCAAAGAGACTCCCAGAAGGAAGGGATCTGAAAGCACAAATGCACTGGCGTGTGCCTTGTGTACCTTTGCCATCTTGCCATAGGAGGGCCCGCCAATAAGCAGGGTACAGCTTTCTTCCTGCTTGCGTGGTGCGGACTGTTAGCGTGGTTTTACGACTGAAATGACTGCGGACCAAGGCACAAGCAGCACTCGGTTTGCATCTTGTTTATTTAAACAGTGAAGCCAGAGATTAGCAGCCATTGATAGTGGAAAGGTAAGGGTTAATGCAGCTTTGGACAACATGCTCCTGTTGAAGCTCGGGTCTGATCCAGCATGGCGCTTTGTAGATCAGACAGAATGACATCCTAGCAAAACGGGATCTTGCTGTAACTCTTCAAAAGCACAGAACTTTGGCATCCATGGAAATCTTGACTCCCCTGGTGGCAAGGTTTTTGTTCCTTCTTCATCTGCAAAGACTCATGGGTATGCTGTTTCGTCCTCAAGCAACAGCACTTTTCTCCTATTCTTAGAAATATTGATGAAGTGAAAACAGAAAAATGAGTCTGGTTTCTCTTGCAGTGAGCAAGTGGAACAGATGAGCAAGTGTGTTTCTCCTTTTCTTTGTTTAGAAATTACATTGCTTCAAGATACTGCTGAAAGGTTTTTCAACCCATCTTTGAAAAATACGTTTAGGAACGCACTTGACAAAGGTCTTGTGTTTCTGGTTGGACACCTGTATGTGGGGAGTGGGTGACATGGGAACTCCCAGTTGTGATGGTGTGAATGCCAGAGCTTAGATGGGTCAAAATGGTGCCATATGTGAGGTCATACGTTGCAGTAGACTTATTCAGTTATTAACTGAAATGAATGCTCAGGATGAATTCCAGAATCAAAAACCACTAAGTTGGAGAGGTAGACATCTTACCTGCCAAGGCTTCAGAATCAGCGCTACCTACTCTGTTTTTTTTTCCTAGGCCAGACTCAGTGGAATGAGGCAGTCAATTTTGGGGCTAACTCCACAGTCTTGAGTCCCTTACTGAAGATTCCTGATATTGACAAAGATGGTGTGCCTGATTTCTTGGTCCTTGCTGCAACAGGAAAGGAGGTAAGAACTGCTGAAGCAATGGGGTCCTCTTGCCTATTGCAGAGGAATTGGCCACCTTCACAACAGCATGGGGGCTTGGAGTTTAAAAATATATATGTTACATTATTTCTGCACCACAGCAATCAAAATTAATTGGATAATAATCTGTGTTATAAACCAATAAGCCTTTTGTTTGCCTTCTCTGTAATTTCATACAGTCTTCCACTTACTGAGTCATCCTGAGTCCTTCGGGAGTAGGGCGGTATATAAATCTAATAAAATCTAATAAATCATGCATTACTGTACCTGTCTTATTCTACCTTTTCTTTTAGGTTCTTATAAACTTTTATATAGAACCTTTCTGTTTTAGTATCTTCCAGCTTTTCCAAGCGTTTAACATTGGTGATCTTCTGAATCTTAAGAATCCTGGGCAGCAGGCCTGAAATACAGTTGTTGGGATTCAGGGAGCTCTTGCCATCTTATTTCAGCCTCTGGGTTTCCCAACTGCACCCAATTCACCCTGTCAGACACAGGGTGCTGGAGTAAAGGGCCTGCGGTCCCGGTGTTCTTCAACTCAGTGTTTCAATCAGCCGCTGCTAGTTGGAGAAATGGCCACCAGTAACTGAGAAATTCCTGTTTTCCATAGCAGGATTGATCGGGGGAAGGAATGGGAGCAAAGGATGCATCATCCCCTTTATTTCGTCTTTCCTCGTCCTCGTTCTTATCTTTAAGAATTAAAGTGTTTGTGGGGCGGGGATAAGTTGACTGAAAGGGGGATGTCGAATTTGTGGGAGGAGCAATGCCATTGGAAGAATTCAGAGCAGGGTGTCCCACTATCAAACTACTTGGAAAGTCAGCAGGGAGCAGCAGGCACAACAGACTTTCTGTCAGTCTTGAGAGGCCTTTCTTACACAGCTAAAACTGATACTTTGTCTAATGCCAGAATCATTTTCTTTCCCCATGCTTTGAGCACAAGTTGTGGTGATACTGAAAGGTATCCTTCAAGTTATACTTGGTATAACCTGTAAACCTTCAGGTTATACTCAGCTTAGGAGACGTGGTGGCAAAGTGGTTAGAATGCAGTACTGCAGGCTATTTCTGCTGGCTGCCAGCAGTTCGGCAATTTGACTCTCACCAGCTCAGGGATGACTCAGCCTTCCATCCTTCCGAGGTCGTTAAAATGAGGGCTCAGATTGTTGAGGGCAATATGCTGACTCTAAACTGCGTAAAGAAGGCTGTAAAGCACTGAAACGATATGTAAGTGCTATTGCTACTATTAACCATGAACAAGGATGATCTAGTCCTGTTTTTTAAGGTTCCATGCTTTTTACTAACCCTCTGGAAGATAGCATGAATGCTAGAGTGCTGCTTAAGCCGAACTATCCTGGCTCCAATTTTCTCTGCAGATTAAGAGCTTCTTCTATTCAGCAACATTTGGCACGCAAATGAAATTCAGCGGAAGCCTGCATTTGCCAGGACTAATTGGGCACCTCTTGCATGTCACCAAGAGCGGAGCCCACTACATCCTGTTCTACACAGGTGGGTCCTGTACTTCCAGGGGTGGGGAAGAAAGGCAGCTGGACATTCTACCCTTCAACTGCTTTATTTTCACCTTTCTTTCTCGCTTTAGCAAAGGCTCTTTTTGCCTACTCGCTGAAGGAGCTCTATCGCATTGCTGTGGGCCCAGCAAGCCCAACCCTTGCCACCCTGAAGGAAGATGCAGATTGGGAGATGGTGATTCATCACAAGGCGCGGCAGGTGCCCCTAGCCAGGTACCTGCTGGAATCCCTCCTGATCTAAGACCCGCGGAAGCCCTTTGTTTTTCCATTTTCTCTGCTTGCTTCAGCCCCTTTACTAATGGTTGCAGCACCAAGGTTTGACCTGCACTGCTGCCTTGAAGGCTTGGAAGAAGAGGTGCATGGCCTCTGGCAAGGGATAACTGGTGTTTTTTATTCCCTGTTAGCTCTGGAGATATTCAGTATGTGACAAAGATGTCAGAGAAATCAGGGAGCCATATTCTGGTTGCAAGATCAGCTATGTTGGAGTTGGTGAATGGACAGCAGCTGAGTTCATTGTGGGTTGTTGGTGTACCACACATCCTGAGGTAATGCCAGTATTAGGAATGTTGGCTGTGCAATAGGGCCTTGCATGAATGCTTAGTACTCTCCTGAGGACTTTGCTACCTGTTTCTGGTATTCCCTGGATAAGCCACCTCTAGACAGGACAGGTGGCACACAGATCAGATCAGATCAGATGAATGTACGAACAAATGAATAAATACACAAGCAAGCTGAACCTGGGATGGGAAAAGAAGGGTAAAAAGCCAGAAATGCCACTAGTTGAACATCATTTCGTGTCCCGATTGCAGGGAGCCCGTTCTTGGAGCCTTTGATCCTGATGAGATTGCCGTGGCCATTGAAAGCAGAGTCTCGCATGAGATAAAAAAGGTTTGCAAGGGGCCCTGCGGGTGGGGTGCAGATGCAGATCCTATGGTTTCTTTGGAAGCACCAATTGTACAGTTGTATCCACTCAAGCAAAGGGAGCTGGAGATGATGTCACGAAAATACACACACACACAGGCTTTGTCTTTCTCCCTTTTTCTTTGCCAGTGCCAAATCCACTAACATTTTCTGCCATGTTTATATATTTGACATTGTGGCATCAGCATCCCATAAAATACTCAATCATATGATTGGGTTAGATTGGGTTAGACGTCCGAAAAGGTCACCAAAATAAATGTGCCATGCTTGCAATATTCCCAAGGTTTCAGCTTGAGATGCAGAAGATTACACTTCTTATAGCACAAGGATTGGGTGGTGGCTGATGATCGACCAGCTAATTCCGAACTAGTCCAAACTCCTTTATAGTTTACATATGCCCAGAGGAATAAAATGTGTAACTCCCTGAGCTCCTAAGGTGCCTGGATCTTTCTCTAGTTCCATGTTACTTGAAAGAGCTTTTTATTCACCAGACTTTCTGTCACTGACAGCCAGTACAGCCTGGTGATTCCTTTGCCTTCTTCCACTTTCCAAGTTGTGGGATAAAACACACATCTGCCCTAAGTTTTTAGAAAGACGTATAGAAAAGGTAGTGAGGAGCTGTGATGCCTTGTGCTCTCCTTCACAAATGTTGGATAGCTGCCCAGCCCTGCTTTCAGATGTCAGCCTGATCCTCGGGCTAAAATGGTGATTGAGAAAAAGGAGATTACAGACTGGAGCCTATCTGTCCTTTCAAGTTACTGTTTACTCTCTAGGTTACAATTGTGGATGGCAGCTCTGGCGTCATCAAGTGGGAAGTGGAGCTGCTTTCGGAAATGCAGAGTCCCAAGCCAGCCACTCTTGCAACTGCTGATCGCAGATCCATCTTCCTCTTTTGGGGCCTGTATCAGGACAAAAGAAATGAAACTGTGAGTAGGGAATGATCTGTCACAGATGGAAATGAAGTGCGGCTGCCCACAATGTGCCTTGCAGAGCAGCTGCACTCTGACCAGCCCTGGGAGTGGAGGAAGGCCTTCGCAGCTCCATGCCTTGTGGGCTTTTCCTTTGGGTTCAGTTTTGCCCCAGAAAACTCTGGGGAGAATTTGTACAGGTGGTGCTCAACTTCTGGTTGTACATCATGCTCATTAAGCAAGACACCCACATGACTCCCTCACTCAACAACTACAATCCCAGTTCTTTTTGGTCATTAAGCAACCATCCAGCAGTGCTTTAGGGTGGGGGAGATCTTGGAAGGTGTGGTGTCCACCGGCAGGTGGAAACCTCCAGTGGGTTAAAGGCCTTGGTAGGCCAGACCCATCAGCCTGCCCTGTCCCATGCCCCCACTCTCCCCTTTGCACGCAGCTAGAAAGCTAGCAAAAGAGAGGCGGCTGCCGCCGCCTAGGAAGATTGCCTTCACTAGCTTCTCACTAGCCTCACACCGGCTGGGGTGCACCCATGGGCAGGGGAAGAGAAAGGTAAGTGGATCTGGATGTGTCAGGGCAGAGCGAAGGCCCAGGCCTCTCAAGAGTGGCAGAGCAGGGGAATTGCAGCACTTCCATGAGCATAAAGTCTTGCATGGTGCCAAGTGCCCAAATTTTAATCACGTGACCACAGGGCTGCTACAAAGGTGAGAATGTCAGGCAGGGATCACAGGTTTTTGTCAATGGACGTAAAGTCTACTCCCTGTAGTAAAGAGCAGTCCATCTGTAGCGGGTGCAGCAAATGGAGTAATTAGGTGGCCTTTATTGTGGGGTGGGCGGGCGGTCTTCACCCAAGGGTCACAGGAGCATAAGTAGACCAGCTCCTGAGCATAAGTAGATCAGCCCAGCTGTTCCTTGTGGGGCCCTGGCCCTCTCACTCTTCTCATCCAGGGATCTTGGCATGGAAGTCAGCAGCAGCGGCTGTACCTTTTCCATCCCTCCCTGCCCACCGTCCTCTTGGAGCTGAGCAACAGCACTGAGCCCATAGTGGCCTTTGAAGGTGAGTGGGTGCTCCAGCTGTTTGCCAAATTGCCTGGCCATTGGGGGCTCCTGCTACACTTCCACTTTTGGTTCTAGGGTTGCTTTTTGAGCGAAGCCGCCATGCCTGTTACGTGCTGCTGGCAGGCCCCCAGGTTGGCAGCTCCCCTGGGAGAGTGGTCCTTTCAAAGCGGAAGCTGAAGGAAGATATTTTCAGCAGCCATGTGATCTGGCTCAATCAGATGCCCCAAGATACTGACCAGAATGTCCGGGACTATTTCCACCGAATGAGATTCCGGACCTTTGGCTGAGGAGTATTATCCCAAAGGCTTTCAGACCTGAAACTAGCCAGGGAGAAGGTAAACCGCACTCGGCTCCTGGAACAGTTTGGCTAGTCTCCCGCTAGGACTTAGATCCCATTTCCTGGATTGTGCATAGAGGCACGAGATTAAGCAGCACCGGGAGCGGGGGGACATTGTGCCTCCTTTCTGATCACCAGAAGCATCCATGCCCCAGATGAGAAAGATACTGAGATGGTGCAACTGAGGTGGGACGGTTCTAACAGATGTTGCATGCTTGGCCATCTGGCTCCTCTTACTCATCCTTCCCATGGAACAGTGGACTCTGTGTAGCTTGGCTGTATAACTGTCAGCCCTGGAAATGCCTTGAGGGCCCTCTCAGAGTCATAGCTGGTTTGGATCCTATGACTTCCCAAAAGAATCTGCATCGGCCTTGGCTTCCTCTGCTCCCAAAGTAATGCACCTGGGCTGTCTGATCTGCAGCTCACAGGCACCGAGCCATGCAGGTTGGCTTTGCCAGGTATTGGGGGCATCCAACTTTTCTGCCTCCTTGTTTTCTTGCTGTGGCCAAGCCTCAGGTGCGGCTTTTTCGATCACAGTTCAAAGATGGACATGCTTTGCAGAGCTGGAGTTCATTTATCTGACCTGCCCCAGAGAATTTCAATTTCAATAAATTTAGCTTTGGCCACAATGTTTGAAATGTCATTTGTTCTTTGTGCTTCTCCCATAAGAGCTAGGAACAGCCCAGCAGCACCAGGGTAGGAATTGTGACAAACTGAATTTCCTGATTTTGGGGGGTGGGAATAGAACAGAAGGGAGAGTGTGGCACGCAGAAGGTTCTGCATCCCATATAGATGCAGATCCAGGCGGTCGAGGCAGCCACTGTATGGGGCTTTTGAGGAAGCCATTGAGGCCCCTTTCGTTCCCAATTCTGAGGACCTGGCGGGCTCTCCCTTTAGAGTGCTTTCCTGTCTCTTCTCTGCCAGACATGTGGACCCCCTGGTACATTGTATACCTTTTTGGGAGCCTCCACAATAGCTAGGTGGGTCCTCAGGATCTTTGGCCACAAAGGAAGCCCACACAGCGCTGCCTTTTGGTCTGACCTCCTCGCTGCTGCTGCGGCTGTTGAGATGCTCTTTTGCTTTCATAATTTTTGGGTGGGCAGGGGAGCTTTGGCTTATTTCACCCCCAGCATAATCTTTCCTGATGATGAAGCAGCTTAAACATTCCCAGCTTCCTTCTTAGGCTGTGCTCTTGATCCATTTGTCTGCCTCTCGTGGCTTCAGGCTAAAACTAACCTCTCACAGTTATTTACTAGGGAAGGCTATTTGTTTGACATTGTTAATCATGCCAGCAAGTAGAGCTGTTACCAGCCAAGAAGCTCTAATGCATATCTGGAGATCCCCTTTCTGACTTTCCCTGATTGAAGCCACCGAAGCCAGCCCAGCTGAAAGATCTCTGCTAGGGGGAAACCGGAGACTCACAGCTGTAATATAACTCACTTTGCCCCCATCTAGCCTTCCCCTTGCTACTTGCAAGTGCTCTTTGGCCTTACATTGGATGAAGGTGGTTAATGTAGCCAACATCTCTGTCCTCAGAAATCTGACTCAGTTTCCCAAAAAATATGCACCTAGCTTCAAAGCTGTATCTTAAGAGCAGGAGTTTGTTCTTCTAGAGGGAAATGTTCTTACATTGGGTTCGTTGGTTTATAAATTCAGGTTTTACCATAATGGCCTGTTCTGCTTATTTTTGACACATTCATGGTGAAGATATTCCAAGTGGCATAGGCCTCCTTGTAAAATTTCACCTTAGGAGGAAGCCCACTCATAAGGAATACAGAACTCCCAACACTCCACCTTAATTCTATTCAGCCTGGTCTCCCTTATGCAAGAGCAACAGCTATGCAATTGTCTGAATATTTCAGATGCATTCACAGACTCCTAGATAGGATGGTCTGCAAGGCGACTGGGGCGGATGTTCCTCAAAGAGGTGCAGAAAATGGTCACTGCCTTGTTTCAGTATCAGACCAGGTTGCCTTTGGCCTGGGTAAAACCTGTGAGTGTGGCATTCTGGCAGCCATTTGGAAGCTGGGAAAACAGGCTGCTCAGCTAATCTGCTTAAGTGCAGAGGAATACAGAAGGACATTATCTCCTCCAGCTCATCCGGCCTTGCATAATACTATGCAATTAGCCACCAAAGCTGTGGAGGTCCCCTGCACACAAACATTGGGCGTGCTGTTGCTGGAAGCAGCATATCTAATGTCCACCACTTGGTGCTCTTCACTAATGGCCAAGCAGGAGCTAGTTGGGCACAATCTTTGACAAAATCTATTTGTCTATTGGTCACAATGAGAACAAGCAAATGAATGGAAAGCAACACACACACCCAGATAGATTCGGAGAAGGGTATGGCGGATGCTAGACTGGCCCTTTCCATACCCAGTGAGATGACAGCAGCCTGGGTCAACAAGGGCACTTTATTGTTGATGGGATATTCCATGAAAGAGGCAGGAATGCTGCCAGCCTTGCTCAAAGAGGGTAGAGGCTCAGCTGCACTGAAGAATGAGCCAAAGAAGGAAGAGAGTAGCTAGAGGCAGTGAGTCAGAGAGAGGCCTACATCTTGATGCCTGCTGGGGTGGTGCCAAGAGGCCTGCAGCATCCAGGGAACAAGTGCTTTGGGGGAGAGGGGAAGGATTCCCCTTAGCCTTGCTCCTGGTGCCCCACCTGGCTCTCCTCTTCAGGTCTCACTTCCTGGGCCCCGGGAGAGGGCGGGCAGGCAGGGCTCGTGCTGGAGTGTCGTGGCTGCTTCCTCATGAATGGGAATGCCCTGCCAGGAGGCAAAACAGGTCCATCAGCAATGGATCTTGACTCATTCTGTAGGAGAGCTTCCTCCAAGGTTGACCCACTCACCGCTTCTTGGTCTCTTGTGGCACAAGGGCCTCAGCAAGCAGCTTCTTGTAAAGCTCGGACTTCAGAAAGCGTGGGTAGGAGTCCTGGTGGCAGAGGGGGCAATTTAGAGAGAGACCCTCCAGCCCAAGAGCAGAAGATGCAACATCAGCCTGCTTTTGCTGCTGATCTGGCCAGTCAGGCCTTGAGGTGGGTAGCACGTGTGCGTGCACATGTGCACACGCACACACACACACCGCTTTTTCTCTCCCTGCCTATCTGGTAGTTTCAGAACCTTTTTCATCAGCATGTAGATGTGCATCTCGGCATCGTCCATTACATAGCGGTGAGGGGTCTTAATGCCCTTCAAGGTGTGTTCCATAGTCTTGCTGTCAAGGTTCACCCAGCGGGTGGCACTGGGGGCTAGAAACTCCCTGGAGGAGGAACAGCAGAGGAGTGATCATGCAGGTCGGAAAGGAAAGCCTTAGCAAGCTCTGGGCGCCAGAGGAGAGTGAGGGAAGGAAGGTACAGTCACACACAAGCCCCAGAAGGAGGGCAGCATGGCCATCCCATGCTCCCCAAGTTGAGCACAACCTCAGCCCACTATCCTCCCTGCTCCAGGGGAGAAAGCCACCTACTGATAGATGGAGTCCACAGCTTCTGCAATGTGGGCCTCTTCCCCCAGGCGTAACTCTTCACAAGCCTCCCAAAACATCAGGTTCTCAGCTGTGTGGGAGAGAAGGCAGGCCCCCAGTTGACCAAGCAGGACAGAGCCCTTGCTGGCTTCCTGGGAGCTTGATGGACCCTCCTGGTGCTTTCTCTTTTCCCTCCTCTGACCCAGCAGAGCAAGGGCTCACCACTGAACTCTGTCTTGAGGAACTCCAAGAGTTGCTCTCGGCCCAAGATATCGCCCATCAGCTCACTGAAGCCAAAGCTCCAACACTCCACCCGCAGCTTGGTGGGAATTGTGACCCTGCAAGGCAAAAGGGTATTGAGCAGAGCTGCTGTGTAATTTGGGGTTTCCTCCTGGCTTGAGGAGATGGCAGCTGTAGCTGGGAAAGCCATTACACCGATACAATTGTACCCGTTCCTTGACCGGGAAACCTTGCTCACTGTCAGTCACATCCTAGTTGGACAATTGCAGTGTGCTCTACACAGGGCTACCCTTGAAGATCATCTGGAGATTAGAACTGCTGCAGAATTCTTGCAAAGTCTTGGGTATTTTCAGCTCAACTAAGTTATACTATCAAGGTGCACCGGTTCCCATTTTCTTTCTTAATGTAATTCAAGGTGCTGGTCATCACCCTACATGGCACAAGGCCAAGCTATCTGCAGAACTGCTGCCCCCTAAGGATATCTGCCTACCCGCCGCCACCACCCCCAGGTCAGACAGTGGGCACACTCCAACTGTGGAGTTCCCAAGGCTGCAACCTTTTTATTTTGATGCCTGCAGAAAGAGCTGGCTCTAAACAGCTTTCCAGAAAATTACGGGGGAGAGGGACTGCTGGTTCTCAAGGGGAGGGTGTTCCACAAAACGGGCAATATGGAAAAAGGCACTCTTCCTAGGCCAAACCAGATGGCAGCATTTGAGAAAGGGACAGTGCCCACTGTCTGACCTGGGGGACAGGCAGATATCCTTAGGGAATGGTTTTCTTATATATGTATTGGAATTTATCCTACCCTCAAAACGACATTATAGAGCACTGCACACCAAGACAACTAGACACAAGAACAGGTTTTTCCCGAAAGCCATCACTCTGCTAAACAAATAATTCCCTCATCACTGTCAAACTATTCACTAAGGCTGCATTAC
>JANHGD010007435.1:0-11702 GCA_027560375.1 Imantodes cenchoa | reverse complement strand
AAGCATGGCAGAGGGAGGGCTATCCAAAGAGGCTCTGCTAGAGATTATTGCAAAAGAGGAGAGTGCAATAGAAGTGCACACCCCTCACAGACATCAAAGCTGATACGGCCACTCCAGGGACCGAAGCAAGAAAGGATGAGTACAGGTGGAAATTAACCCCTAAAGCTGCTGAAGCTGAATTCCCCTATCCAAACGCCCAGGAAAAGAGAAAGCCTCTGAGTGAGCTGGGAAGAGTGGATTGGATGTGGGACTGGGAATGAGCCATGCTCCCAAAGGTTCGGATAGAGCCCCTGGGGAGGTCCATAGAGCAATTGAGGAGCGTAGCTCAGCTTTCCATCCGAGTATGAACGGAGCCGCGGAACAAGCAAACACAATGGTGAAGCAATATATAAGGCAGTGATGGCTAACCTTTTTGCCATCGCATGCCAAAAGTGGGGGGGAGCACAGGGGGGCCGTGCATGTGCATGCCCACACCCATAATTCAATGCACCCTTCCCCCCATGAATGCGTGCGCTTACCCCCATCCTCCCCCGCTTTTGGCACACAATGGCAAGGTGGGTTTTTTCGCCCTTCCCAGCCTCCAGAGGGTTTCTTGGAGGCTGGGGAGGGCAAAAATGGCCTCCCCCACCCCCCAGAGGCTCCAGAGGCCAGAAATGCTCTCCCAGAGCCTCTGCGAGAGCCCTTTACTTACCTCAAAACAGGCAATGGAGACTCCTGGGAGGGAAGGGGGCATGGCCAGCCGAAAACCAGTGTTGATCTATGGCAATGGCTCCCATGCTGGCAAATATGGCTCTGTGTTCCACCTGTGGCACGCATGCCATAGGTTCACCATCACGGATATAAGGTGTTATGTGGATTACCAGCAAGAGATCTGGGCGGACCTGCTGCTGTTCGCAGAAGTGGCTTACAACAACACAGTACACAGCAATTTTTTCAGGTCACCAGAGGCATGCCCAAGGTGCCCAGAGAGCCACCCTCCTCCATGACTCTCACCAAATGGATGGAGTTGTTAAAGAAGGGCTGGGAAGGCACCAAGAAAGCGCTAGCGGAAGCCACTGAGGTGTATAAAAAACAAGCGGACAAACACCGATCTCTCCAGCTCCCCTTCCATGTGGGAAATCAGGTTTACTTATCAACCAAATATATTAGATTGAAGTTGCCCAGTAAAAAGCTGGGACCTAGGTTCCTAGGACCTTTTCCCATAGCTAAAGTAATTAACCCAGTGACAGTTCAACTTAACCTCCCATGCATACTAGGGAAAGTACATCCTGTCTTTCACTGTAGTTTACTAAAGCCAGCAGCCGGTTCAAGGTTGAGACCACCGACCCATCCAGCACCCAAACCCATAGTGGTGCAGGGGGAAACTCATTTTGAGGTTAAGAAGATCCTAGACTATAGATATCAGAGGCCGATTACAATATCTAGTTCATTGGTCTGAGGCTACCTGGGTTAAGTGCTGGGATGTAAAGGCAGAAAGATTAGTTAAGCAGTTCCATGACAAATACCCTGATAAGCCAAAGGGCTCCCCTGGGGGTGGGGGAGAGGTGGTTAGGGACTACTTGAATTAACCCACTATGCTACTCTCCTTGCAAGGCACAATCATCTGTTGATCTTTTTCTTTGGATCTTCAGGGCTGCCATACTTAGAGCTGTGGGAAACTGGGAGGGGGGATTGCATGAAATTGTGAAAATATTTAGCCATAACATTATTGTCTCTGGGAGTCAAGGAAGTTCAGCCTGCATCTGAAGTAGCATGACTAGGAGACATCTCCAGCTGGGATGGTGGATTGATTGGACTATGTGATGGACATGTGGGTGCAGGGGACAGGTCTTTAACTTTCCTTTGGGTGGGGAAAACCTGGAGGCTTTCAGATTCAGGTTTTCCCAGATGTGCCAAAATGACATCTCTAATAAAGTGGAACTTTGGGAAACTTCTAGCCTCTGATTCTTTCGTTGGGGGTGTTACTTGGAACCCTGACAATTGGAGAACATTATCCAGGGAGCTCCAACTGACATGTTTGTAATTGCAAGCAAACAGCTTTATTATTTCCATATACCATACTATAATCAACAACGTAAAAATGAACAGATCCCTAAGGGGGAAGATTGGGCCCAAAGGTGGGTGAGTTAAATCATCCAATTATTACTTAAGAAATTCTATGATGGCAATCTAAAATACAGAATTAGCAATTATCTGTCTGTTTATCCTTTTTTCTGTTCCATACCTGTGACACTAGAAATATCCAGAAAACCTCAGGCAGTCATATTGCAGGAGAAAAAAACAGAAAGTGATTGGGCTATCAAGCCAAAAGGTGGGAAGTTGAAATTCTGTCTTCCCAATCAGAAATCATTTTAGAATCAATGCTGCTTTTACTTTTCCAATTTAGCTTGTAAAACTGTATTGTGAATAACAATCCAAACATTTTAAAGTTTATTCTAGTTATCACCAAGCATACTTACTAAGCATGATTTCTTCTGAATATGACTTGTTAAAGGAGGTGTAATTGGCTAGATGAACACAATATGTTAAATCATAAATAAATAAATTATACCTGAGCTTACAGATTACAGATGGTTCAGTTAAATGCTTCAGCTGAACTAAACTGCAAAGAACAAAACCAACATAACTGATTTTCAGCACTGTACAGTACTGTAGAAAGAAAACATACAGGTAGTTCTCGACTTACAATCACAAGTGAGTCCAGAATTTTGATTGTTGTGATCATTAAGATTCTTGAAAGAGTACAGAGAAGAGCAACAAAAATGGTAAGAGGTCTGGAGACTAAATTCTACAACAAATGGTTGCAGGACCTAGGATGTCTAATCTAACAAAGAAAAGGACTAGGGGTGACATGATAGCAGCTTTCCAATATTTGAATGGCTCTCAGAGAAGAAGGGTCACCCTATTCTCCAAAGCACCTGAGGATAGGACAAAAAGTGGAAGATTATTAAAGAGAGATCCAACCAAAACTAAGGAGAAATTTCCTGACCCTGAAAACAATAAGCCAGTGGAACAGCTTGCCTTCAGAAGTTGTGGGTGTTCCAACATGGGAGGTTTTTAAGAAAAGTTTGGACAGCCATTTGTTCAGAATGATATTGGGTCTTCTGGATGGGTAGGGGTTGGACTAGAAGTCTTCTGAGGTCCCATCCAACTCAATTATTCTATGTTCTAAAGAGAAGGAAGGAAGGAAGGAAGGAAGGAAGGAAGGAAGGAAGGAAGGAAGGAAGGAAGGAAGGAGATTACTTTTTTCTGATTCAACTGTTTAAGACAGGATTTTGAAATACTATACAGTGTTGCAGTAATCAAACTTGAAAAATTAGATTACTTGATTTTGTTCTTTACAGTTTGATTACTGTACTGTAGAGATAAAATTGGATATCTTACCTTCAGCTTAACTAAAACAAAGAAACTTCCTGAAAACAGGAAAACTCATACAGTATTGAAGGCAGATGTCAGTGAATACAGTATTATTACATATAATTCAGCCAAATGAATTTGTCTTAGATACCATACAATAATCTAAACCACTTTCAAAAGTCTCCGAAATTAAAATATATTAAAAGAATACAAATTAAAGAAAATAAAAAATAGAATAAAATAAATAAAAAGTAAAATAAACTTTGTGGATTAACCACAGCCACTAAGACTGTATAGTAACTGTGGGAAAAAGAGCTTATTGTTTTTACAGAACTGTAAGAAGACATGCTAACCCGTGAAGAAAATGCATTAAGCTGAAGCTTGGGAATTGTATGTAGTATCCGAGGCCCTCACTATTGTAAAAACTGGTCTTAACCAGAATTTGCTGATATGAGGCAACCCCTAGGATCTAGGACCATAAAAGGTACTGTATTTTTCAGACTGTAAGATGCACCGGTGTATAAGATGCACCAAGATTTCAAAGAGGTAAGTAAGAAAAAAAGTTTTTGTCTTCCCCGGTCCTCAGGAACACTCTGCAGGCTTCCCAAACCCACTGTGCGCCCCATTTTTTACCCGTTTTTGCAAAAAACAGGGTGCGCAGAGGGTTTGGGAGGCTTGCAGAGTTCTTCTGGGGGCTGGGGGAAGACAAAAAATGCCCCCGTTTTGCAAAAAACGCTCTGTTTTTTTCCCATTTTTTGCAAAAACGGGGCGCTTTCCTTCCAGGGCCCCAAAGGTCAGTCGCATGACTGCAGAGACTGCAATGGGCAAAGTGGCTGTCGTTTCCAGAGTGTCAGATTATTGGTCATGTGATCATAGACCTTGACTTATGACCACAATTGAGCCCAACATTTTTGTTGCTAAGTGAGACAGTTGTTAAATTTGCCCCTTTTTACGACCTATCTTGCCATAGTTGCTAAGTGAATCCCTGCAGTTGTTAAGTTAGTAATAGCGTTGTTAAATGAATCTGGCTTCCCCATTGACTTTGCTTGTCACAAAGTTGCAAAAGGTGATCAGAGAACCCCGGGACACTGCAACCATCATAAATATGAGTAAGTTGCCAAGCATATGAATTCTGATGATGGGACCAGGGGGGCTACTGCAATGGTCATGTGAAAAATGGTTATAAATCACTTTTTCAGTACCATTGTAACTTTGAACAGTCACTAAATGAACTATTTTAAGGCGAAGCCTATCTGTATTTAAGTACCATCGTTATTCTGAGCAGACAGTAAGCAAATGGTCTTAGGTCGAGGACTACCTGTATCCTTTTTGTTATAAACCTAAGGAAAAGAAATGTCATATTTGCTACTCGCTTTAGCCAAGACTGGGGATCTTTCAAGAGCAAGGAAAATAATTAATTAACAACTCATATTCAGCATTTTCAAAGGCCATTGACTGACTTCAGGAAGTCTTTCCATTGCATTTTAATCTCACAATTAAGTTCTATAGACAACTAGTTTTACTTAAAATTTCAGTTGTGTTTCAAGGCTTCAATGACTTTGTACCTCAATGTCCAGAAATCCTTGTGGGCGAATGGTCCCATAGCTGGGAGAGATGGTAAATTCCTTGGGCTTTGCAGATGCAGACCATGCCTTTCTCCACGTTGGCCTTGAGATGTCAGCGGCTTGATCCTGACTCCTAATACTTGGCTCCCCATTACCATCTCCTGGGACATGCAGGTTGAAAGTCATGGGCACCAGTGAAGTGTTGCTGAGGCAGCAGGACAGGGTTTGAGGGAAACCTGGAAGCAAGAACGGAGGTTGTAGATGAGCTGAATGAGGGTTCTGAAAAGGACAAGGTCACCAAACCAAACCCTCCCACTTTATGCAAAGTTAATTTTAGGTCTTGCTAGCTTGCACCCTTTACTGTAGTGGGATAAAGGGCAGCTCATAGGAGGAAAAGCTCAAGAATGACAACAGATGGAACCAAGAATATGAGAGCCAGTGAGGTATGACGTGGTGATTTGTAAGTTCATCCTAGGCCGGACGGAAGGGAGGCAGCCGCCTGAAGCCGGATGGGATGCGCGGCTCTTTTTTGCATGCCCCGAAAAGTAATTTCCCCGATTGTTAAATCGGGACTTTTTAACAACACAGCGGGACGCGGGACAAATTCTTCAAAATTGGGACCGTCCCGCTAAAATCGGGACGAATGATCAGCTTACCTTTGCCCCATCTTCCAAGGGAACACACTGAACATCTGGGCATGTCTATGGAGGTCCTCAGTCATCCAGGTCATGGTTGCCCCAAAAGTGCTTTTCAAAAGGCAGCTGGACTTTCTTGCTTTTTTCCTTGAAAATGTTTTGCTTCTCATCCCAGAAGCTTCTTCAGTTCTGACTGAATAGTGGGGAAGGGAAGCACCTTTGGGACCTCTGGGCCTGCTTTTCTTTTGTTCAGCAGGTAACAAATTACCAGCAGGAAACAAGCTTCTTGCTTTGTCTAGGCTGGAGAACCTGAGTCCCTCTGGGGGGCTTGTTGGGACTGAAAGCAAGTCTTGGACTAGATGGACATTGGACTAATTGGCCAAAGTGGAATCCCCAAACAAAATGAATGTAGAGGACTGGCTTACCGAAGGAGACATCCCCAAAATCGAGAGAGGGGACACTGAAATGAAAAGTGGGTCCAATGACACAGCCCCTGAGGTGAAAAACAGAGAGACTTTTAAATAATACAAAGAGAGCAAACCCAGCAGAGATAAGCAAGGAGAACACCCATTGATCCTGCCAGGGGCCCAACAAAATGAGTCCCATGGAACATTTTACATTCAAGTGTATTTTTTGCCTTGTCACAAAGAAGAGATGAATCTGCGCATGGCTAACAGACCTCACCACACAATGTAAATGCCTCTGTGAAAGTTGGTTAACCTTAATAAGTAGTCTAGCTGATGTACAAGAGGTTGGGGCTTACCTAATCACTAAGGTCACAGGCTGGGGAGATCCATTCACGTGGAACTTGAACTCTTCTGAGAAGGGGCCCAGGACTGTAGAGCTGAAAGAAATGTGAATGGCCTGATGGCCACCCGGCTCAACGATTCCTTCTCTGGGTTGAAAGGCAAAGCAGGCACCTAGCACAGTGGAGGGCCACATCAGGTGGAAGAGGGCATCAATAGCTCCTTGGTTAGATAAGATGGCCTGGCACAGAGAGAAGGGAGCAAGATGAGTGGGGGAAGTAACTTGGCAGTTGAAGAACCAACAGTGGTTACTTCTAAGCTGCGTGAAAAGCCTCAGTCAAAGGTATCCACTTGAATGGGGTTCTGACACTGGATTGGATTAGAACTGGCCTGAAGACGTGACCCAGCCAACATTTGTTATTGGTGGCTGTGGTAGTGCATATCATGGCAACTGGGTCCAGCACTGTCACCGGGGCATCCCTGAATCCATGCCCATTTATTTTGCAGAAATGCCTAGGTCCCATGTGAGTATTGCCTAGGCTTCTTCTCATCACCAGCCTCTGGCCTGACAGACCCTGAAGACCCTTTGCTGAAGGGCAGATGCCCCTCATGGCCTTCCAAAGCTTGTAAAGATCTGATTGCTTTAGAAGACATTGGGAGATTTGGTGCCAGGGGGATAGATTTGGGATTTTATATACATTCTTATTTAGATATTATATATTTTATGCACTACTTTTATGCATTTGCACTGATTATATATATATATATAGGTAGTCCTCAACTTACAACCATTCCTTCATGACTGTTCAAAGTTATGATGACACTGAAAAAAACAACCATACAATTCACAACAACTATAATGGTTTGCTTAACAACTAGGGCAAAAAAGGGCACAACTCACTTAACAACCACATTGCTTAGCAACAGAAATTTTGGGCAGAATTATGGATACAAGCCCAGGACTCCTGAGCTGCTTAAATTGAAACAGTATCTAATTTTGACAAGCAATTAGATAAATGAATCTACTGACAGACTCACAAGTGAGGCATGAGCATTTGGCAGTGACTCAGAACAGACCTACAGAGGGAGGACAATGAAGGCAGCCAATTTTATAATAACGATGTGTTGGTTTAAAGATGGGCAAATAATACTTATGCACAATACTGACGAAAGGCCTGAAAGAAAAGAGTAAAGGACAGACAGGAAGAACTCAGTACTTTAAAAGAGAAATAAAATACTATTCTTCTCCTAATTTTTCATTTAGATTTCCCAAGTTTTCTCTACAAACTTGATCAACATATTGTAAGAGGAAAGAGCATCTTACTGATCCTAGACCAGGGGTCAGCAACCTTAAACACTGAAAGAGTCATTTGGACCCGTTTCCAACAGAAAAGAAAACACTGGGAGCCACAAAACTCTTTTGACATCTAAAATAAAGATAACACTGCATATTCATTTAAAAAATGATAGTGTGTTGCATTTATGAAATCAATAACCTGCTACAGAGAAAACACATTTTTATTTCTGCGTGCAACAAAAACATTTTGAACTCTGGGGAAAAAAAGGGTCAGAAAGCTCAATCATGTGCCGGTGACGCATATTTTGAGTGACAGGGAGCCGCAGCAGAGGGATGGAAGAGGCACATGCGGCTCTAGAGCTGCAGGTTGCAGACCCCTGTCCTAGACCAAGCAAAATCCAGAAACCTTAGGGAATTCCTGGAAGCGTGGCATTCAGAGAAATCAGCCTCAATAGACACAAAGAAAGACAAACCACATTTACACAACATTATAAATGGGCAATAAAAAGCAAAGAAGGAAACAAGAAGAAGAGAATATATTGTCTCCAGCAGCCAATATCCAGATAAACACCAGGCAAACAAACAGAAAGCAATACCCTCATCCAGCCCTGGCAAGGCAAGCTATTATATATAATGAGGTAGCAGAGCCCACAATCCCCAGCACTGATGATGTTCTCTAATCAGGTAAAGAAACAACTGCAAGCAAACAACCAAGTTCAGAGACCACCAAGGACCCCACTGTAACAACTGAACTTACCTCATAACTGTGAGATGATCCCACAAAAATTTTCCCAACATCCAGCTGATCAAAGTTGAAAAGTAGCTTGGGGCCTATCGCCTCCCCCTTGATACGCAGAGGGAGCCTGGTCTCTCGGCCTGTAGAAATGATAACTCATCTTCAGGAAATTAATGGTGGCACAATTCTTTAAACAACATTGGACAAAACAAACAAGATCAGAAAGTGGAGGCATTATGCTTTGCCCCTTGCTATGCGCAAATCACACTCTTCTTGCCTTGGAATTCTGCTATTTATTCATTTATTCATCACATGGCATGGCATACATGGACTTGCAAAATATATTGACATTTCATCTAGATTAGTAAAACATAATAAAATATAAATGTTAAAAAGATCTATGTTCAAATACCAATGACTAGGCCATCTAACCAGTGAAGTACAGCATCGTTCATATGAAAGAAATCAAATACTGACCGGTAGATGCCCTCATCTACCTTTACAGCCACTCACGATGTGATCTACAGTTTGATGTGGAACCCTGAGGGGAGGACACTGTGCCCCCTTTAGGCCAGGAGTCCCAGCAGACGCTGTGTGAGGTGTTAATCCTATTCAGGACTGTCCATTGCTGACATTATGGTTAGTACCGAAGAGTTATACCATGCAACCCTCCACTCCCAGTGGGGGGAGTTCTATTAGTTTGGCTGCTTCAGACACCTAGTGGAACTACGTGGTTTTCAGAAGATGCTTGAGGAGCTTCTTGAAGATCTGGTGGGGAATTAGTTCAGATCCCAGATATCCAATATATAATGTGCTAATGAATTAGAATGCATTGGAATAGCCCCTCCCCTCTGGCAGAACCACTACCATTTCTGGGTTTAGTGGGGAACTCGGGCAATGAAGCAGCAGGAGACCTCTGGCCTCTCAAGCCTAACTGGACACCCTTAAAGGCTCCTGCTTAAGCCACGAAGTGGTGATTCAAGCAGCAGAAAGGAACATTTTGCTGCCCTTACTATGGTAAATCTGTTGAATGACATCCAGTGGCCCTTTTTAAGGCAACCTTTAGGGAAAAATGATAACCAAGAACATCTGAACAGTAGTTAGGAAGAGTTCTTTCAATATTCAGTAGATAAAACTGCTCCGATTGGAACGAAGTTGGATTATCATTAGTGTCTGTGGAAATGAACGGGGCTTCGTCTTGAGAAGTGATCTGAGATCAACTGAGTTAGGAAGGAATAGGCAGGACTCTCTGTTGCATGAGCTTCAGCCCTCTTGACCTGAATTCCTCGTTATTAGTGAAGGCTTCTTCTGAAGCAACAGGGACTTGAGCATGAGCTGCAATCAGCGCCTTTTGGAATGAGGGTGGGTGTGTTTCCATCCCTCTGACACAAACCCTGGTGGGCAGTTTGTTTAGGAAGCTGTCAGTGCAACTATTCTGGATAAATGGTAGGACTCGAGATGGCGACTCAGGAGGGAACTAGTGGGATTTTCCTCCGAGCCTGCCTGCCCGACCACATTGGCAAAAAGAAACTAAATTCCTGTTGTGAAAAGCAGCTTTTCCAGAGCACAAGTGAGCAATTCCTGATTTCTGCTTGCTCTGGAGAAATTTTGTCAGCCACAACCATCTCCTGGCTGGCAAGTGCACCACTGTGCTGTCTCCGCTTCCAAAGCCGCTCACAGAGGCATCTAACTGGCCCCAACAGCGCACCTAGCTATGAAAGCTGCCGATAGTTTTGTAATCAGTAGTGACTAATTCGAGCCAGTCAAAGTAAAATTTCATGTTTTAATTAAAGCTTTTTCATGTAAGGATCTACTTTATTTTTTTAGCATTATCTCATTAGAAATCTTGAACTTTTCTTTTAATATTGGGATTTCCAATTTTATGCTAAAACAATTTCAAAACTACACATATATCTATAATAGGGACAAGGATAATTATGAATTATATTGTTGGTGCTTGATTGCTGGAGATTTTCAAGAATAGACAGGACAACCATTTGACCAGGATGGAACAAGGTCTCCTGCCTTGAATAGTGGGTTGGACTAGAAGACCTCCAAGATCCCTGTATGGTTCTATTATCCTATATCTATATCTATGTCCTATTTTTTCAGCAAAACCAGTATTTTCTTGATTTTATTTTACTTTCACTATTTTTCTTTTCTTCCTTTTTATGAATTTTACATGACAGCCAGAATCCTCCAACCCCTAGGAATAACAATAGCCCATAAAGCCACAGCCACACTTTGTGAGGAATTATCCAGAACCAAAGACAAAATATAGAAGGATGAAAGAATCAAAGTAATCTACAAAATCAACCGTAATTATTGTAATTAATTCCATGTGGGACAAACATCACGTCAATTAAAAACCAGGATCCATGAACACCAGCTGGCACTCAAACACCACGATCCCAAATCTTTAATCTCTACCCTCACTGACACCAAACCCCACCAGTTTGATTGGAGCAACACAAAAATCATTGGCCACGTTACCACCCACCACGCTCATGAGTTCATCGAAGCCTGGCACTCCACGAACAATTCCACCAACAGACACATTGACCTACAACCAGCCTACAAACCCCTCAGAATCCAAATCAACCGCACAGCCAACCAGAGACAGCACCGACCCTCAACCAATCCATGCAACACATACACCCACACTAGCAGTTCACCTGCAGGGCCCCAATGACCTTGAACTGATGTAATCTCTTTACCACAAGATCTATCACAAGATTCTCACTGACTCACACCTGCCCCATCTCAAGACCCACCACAAGACCCTCACTTGACACACCCACACCTGAAGCCCTTATAAACAGAAGAACACTGACATCCCCTAAACTCCGCTGAAGATGTAACCTAGCCTGGTAACAAACTTTCAGAAACTAACCCACAAGCTCGGAGAACGAATCTTCACCCTCATTTTACAAGTTATTTTGCAGCCACAAGAGGGAGCTCTAGCATCAGAAACTTTATTTATTTGTTTGTTTGTCAAACATGTACAAGATAGCAGCTATAGGTATAAATATAAACATAAGGAAAGTAAGGGCAGATAAATTAGGGCAATAGGACAGTAACACAGGAACGGTAGGCACGCTGGTGCGCTTATGCATGCCCCTTACAGACCTCTTAGGAATGGGGTGAGGTCAAAAGGTTAAAGTTTTGGGGGTTTGGGGAAGAAACTACAGAGTCAGGTAGTGCATTCCAGGCATTGATCACTCTGTTGTTGAAGTCATATTTTCTGCAATTGAGTTTGGAGCGGTTTACATTAAGTTTGTATCTATTAAATAATAATAATAATAATAAATTTTATTTGTATACCGCCCTCTCCCGAAGGACTCTGGGCGGTTCACAGCCAAGGTA
>JANHGD010007433.1:10420-22587 GCA_027560375.1 Imantodes cenchoa | reverse complement strand
AATACTGCTACCCTTCAAAAAGACCTTGACCATGTATCAGAATGGTCAGACAACTGGCAACTTCAAATCTCAACCAACAAATGCCCTGTCTTACACATCGGCAAAAAGAATCAGAACATAAAATACAAACTTGGAGGACACGACCTGTAGACAACCCTCACTCTGTCAAGGACCTTAGAGTACTCATATCTAATGAGTTAAGTGCCAGAGCCCAACATTGCCAAAAAGGACAAGAGCACAGGGTGTGTGAATGGAGCTATAAGCTTTTCAGATACAGTATATAATGTTCTCCCTCCCCCTGTCTCCTTAAAACATACAACCCATTTGGTGAAAAATGTGAAGCTTTTAGAGATTCTATAAAATTCAAAGCAAAAAAATTAATAATAATTCCACTGTTCATACAATCAACAAGGAATCATGCAAAATATTTTCTCTAAAGCTATTGAAAAATGTATTTCAAGATTAAAAAGATGACAATTTACCTAACTTAATCAACTGGGAGAAAGTTGTCTGAGCTACTGCTATCACTGCTTTTAGTTGGCCATTTATTAATTTATTTCTGCATGGTGATATTTACTGATAGCAAAAAGATTAAGGAACCAGAACTGGATTCAGACTTTCATTTTCCTATTTTTGGGCAAAGTGCCTACCTTTATGCACACTTAATAAATCCAGACAGAGAGAACTTTGGGCATAAAAGGCTTAGAAAAAGGGTGGGGATTACTCGTGGAAAGAATAACACTGGATTGTTATTCTAAAGAAAGCTCACATTTGTTTTCAATATGGACCCTGTATATAGCATGGAAAATTGAAAAGGTAGCTTTCTTCTAAAGCAGCAAAAAGTGATCCCATTCAAAAAGTATCCAGTGTACAACAGCATTTGGAACTAAGTAATTTCCAAGCCATTACTCAACTTGCTTTAGTTGCAAGTTTACTTTTTTCAAAGGTAAAATAAACCTAAGTAATAATTGCTGCAGCAAGGCTACAAGTCTTCCATTCCCTCCCACAAGCACAAACAATTTATTTGTATATTCTGTCTCCTAGATGAAAGCTTTAAAAATGCTGCAGGTAGTGCCACTGTGATTTTGCCAGTGCCTGCTCTTAATGTAAGCCAAAGGCTACAGTAACGTCTCTGCAGAAATGCCAGGAAATAAGTGGAAAGTATGATGCTTTTAAACAGGACAGTCACATAGAACAAGATGGCTATTAGGGGAAGGGAAACCCAGAGGCATTGAAAAGGGCCATTGATTTAATTGTTGAAATGTGATTTGCTTTTAATAATATACCTGGTTTGTTGGGGAAGAGATATGCACATTTCCAATGGCCATAACATTATGTTTAATACACCCTCCCATTATTTAGTTAGTTTCTGAGAGGCAGATAATACTTTCCTGAAGGAATTTGAGAATGAAGCCTTTGCCTCTTCCCTCTTTAAAATAAAAATTATTTTGGTGTTTTACTGCAAGATGTCCAGAATGTTTGGGAGTAGAAATAATATGCCATTAAACAACTGAATGGCCAATGTGGGAGTCAGAAGCTGGAGTTTGGCAATTCCTTATTTCCTTAACATGCTGCAGCTTCTTGAGTTACATTAATTGAATGGATTCAATGACACGAGCAGCCATTAATATGGAGAACATTCTGGTGTGTGTATATAAATAATTAAAGAAATAAAAAATGAGAAAAATAAGAATGAAAACATGGACAAAATACAATATTCATGAGCAAAGATAAATCTAGCATAGATTTAAACAGCCAACTAAATTAATGCGAGTATTATTCTATTAAAAGTTGTTTAATAATGCAGTTTTCCTGTGAAAAGATTTCTCCGCTGTCCTAAATTGGTTCTTCTTGAAAATTAATTAAGACTGTTACCTAAATTAAGAAAGAGAGTTTTCACTGTATTTAGATCAGCGGTGGGTTGCTCCCAGTTTAGATCAGTTCTTAGAACCAGTAGCGGTGGCGGTGGGAGGCTCCACCCACCCGCGACGGACACTTCTGCACATGCGAGCGAACACGCAAACCAGGAGCAAATTAATTCAGAACCCACTACTGATTTAGATACACTTCAGAGTATATTTATTCTACTGAATATGGTTGAAACTGAAAATCTGAATGAAAATGTTTTTAATGTAAGGATTTATTATATCACTAGTGCAAGAACCCTCTTCAGAAATCAAAAAAGTTCCCAGGGCAGCTGAGAAATCTGTGCTGAAAATGCTGTCTCATTTTTATGAACAAATAATGAGCCTCTGATCTCAAGGCATCATTTTTAGTGCCGCTTTGATTACAACCACACTATCCTGAATAAAGGCCTTTTGGAAATTAGTGGTAATTAATTTTTCTCTACTTTTTCATAAAAAGGGGAGAAAAAATGTCCTCCAAGGAGTTTTCAAAAGTAGGACTTCAAATTAATAACCATGATGTCTTCCTGTGGGATTTAATGTTAGTGGGAGACATCAAGGAGGCTACAAATCATAGAACAAATTAGCACAGAAGTGAAGCAAGGCATTTACACATAAGCCTTGGCTATTAAATAAATGCAACTTTTCACTCATGAATATTTTTTAAAAAATATTATTTTCCAAATAACTTCTAAAACAAATTCTCCTATACTAAATTTAATGAGATGGAGGAGTGGAAAGTAGGATGGACAGGTGAGAAAGGAAATTATTTTGTCTAGCATTGCCCTTAGACATAATTTGTCAATTGTTGTGGACTATGCTGGAATCTTTGTTCTTCTGTTTGGCAACAATAGTTGACATTTTATTTTAACAAAAGGTAAAGGAAGTTGTGCTTAGGTGTTGTTTTGTTTTAATTTACATTACAAAAAAGACAAAATGATTGACATGTCCATTGGAAAAGCATTTTCCATCCAAAAGCTGTTCCATCAAAATTAATTGGCCTAACTGCCCAGATTACTTAAATCCAATAATAGAAATTCAGTGCCATAAAACACATTTTCTTTCTTCTTTTTGTGTAAACCCATCAGGTTGTTTATTAATCCATTCTGAGACCTAGATAAAGCTGTTTCTGTATCTCAATGACAAAGTAATCATGTCCTTTGAATTTGTTGTCCACAAGGATGTAATTATTTAATTTATTTCCAAGACTGATGGGGGATTTTGTTAGAGCTCCATAATCCTTTTTCTAGAGACTTACTAGATAGACTACAATTGACCTGTTCAGAACTTCCATAAAGAGACAGAGAGAGAATTGTAATTCCCAATGACAGAGATGTTGGCTAAGGAAGCTATCAGTGATTCGTGCTTCTTACACTGTTTCTTCAGTGGAATTTCTTATCATTTTACCTAAGCTACACAATGGACTAGTGTAGTCAAGAAAATATATCTTTGAACCTCTGTTTAAAATTTTGGAATATCTGTCCTAGCTTCTAATAGATTCTTTCATTATAAATTAAAGCTTCCCCTTCTGTTATTCCCCATCATTGGTGAGTAGAATGAGAAATTCTATCTTATAAAAGTTTTGTTATTTCTTCTCAATTTGTGTCTCGACTTAGGGCAACCTCTGCTGGCCCTCAGTGCGTCAGTGGCCGAAGTGAAGCTTAGTGCATGGGATAGGGTGATAGCTCGGAAACTGCAGCCCCGAACCCATGAGCTAAATTAATTTGTTAGCTCTTCTACTACAAATTCCCCATCTGTTGCCTCAGCAAGTTAGCTTCCCTTCGTTTGTACAGACAACAAAAACCCACTTTTTTCCCCCTAGCACTACATTCCTTTTCTTAGCTGGAAAGCACTGTTTATTTCAATTCATTTTTTACTGTTATAATACTTAATAACAGTAGACTAATTGTATATGCTAGAGGTAGGCTTGTTAACCCTGCTAGTCTTCCCATGTGTAACTGAATATAAATTGTTCCCTACGTGTAAAAGAGTGAGTTCATGTGCTATTCCCTTTTAGAATTAGCTAAAACCCAAGGGAAATCACTGGAATACTTTGATTCTGGTGTGTTTCCATTCAGAGACTAATTGCCCTATTAAATAATACATTTTATGTATGAAATACAGTATTGACATTTTTTTAAAAAATGTTTACATGTATGCTGGAATGTTATTAAAGTTAATCATGTATATGAAGAACAGCTGTGTTAACAGCATGTTTGTAATATTTTTAACATTCTTGTTCTTGTAGCAAATCCTTTTTTGTTCTTTTAAATTAAGACATAACTCCTAAACTGGCCATCTTAGATCATTGCTAGGTTCAATACTAGCTCCAAGTTACAAACTTGGAGCTAGTATTGCTCCAACAGCATAAAAAAGAGCCCATAAATTCAATGGCTGCTCACTTGTATGTACACCAGTAAAGTCTTGTTTTATTTATACTGAGTTTAAACTTAGTTTCTTATATCTAATTTTTGACTGAGTCCTGACAAAATTCAGGGTTACAAGTACCCTTGATATTAATTGAAAAAGAAATAGAAAGTTGAGATCAAAGTTTGCACTTTCGATCATATTCCAAAGTTTTTAAACATTTTGAGTGCTCCCTGGAGTAGAAAGGTAAGTTATAAATTGATTAAGTGATTAAATTAAATTCAGTTTATGTGGCTACTCCACATATATTTGATGATTATGGCAGTAACATTTTCAGAACTTCTGGAAAAATGCACCGAAGGTTCAGAATCTATAGTATCCTGCTAAACAGTAGCCCGCTTAGTAGTAGAATGCCTTTCTTAGAATGTTCAGCCAAAATTGCCAAGCAGCTCTAAACTAGTGTTTCCAGTCTGAAATCAGTTAAACATCTCAGAAAAAAAATGTTGTGATTCATGAGGTGGAGAATGGAGAAACACAACAGAAATGTCAATATTTCTCCTTGACAGGCCTGAACTTGGCCAAAGCTTCCCAGCCTCTCAATAAGATTAATAATTAATCTCTATTGTACACTTTAACTAAAACCACTTCAGTCAGTTGATTGCCTTCTGGCAATTAAGAATGCTGTCCACATGATGTGTCATCTTAATGTTCAACCTGGAGCCTTTTCCTCTTGCTGTTTGCATAGCTTGATGGAAACACTATTTTACACTTAACATACACCGCGGTAGGTGGTAGTTGATTACTGACATTTCAGCATTCCTGCTCTGAGACATTGTAACTCTCATCACAGGTCCCACTCTGAGAGACTATAGTTGCTCACCTACTGTATATCCTTATGCATACTGCCATCTAGTCAACTCTATCAAAGCCACGCATGGCCGACATATATTACAGACATCATTTAATCTACTCTATCTCTGCTGCTTCTGTGGCCATTCCAATACCAAATTGTCAAGTTTCTAAAGTGCAATGCAAACTGATAGACATGTATAGCTAATAGAAGTAGGGACAACAAAAGGTGTAGCCAAGACATTATTATTTTACAGGTAAAACATAGGTGAATGTACCGTACCACCTCAATGATAATTTTTTAAGTGTAACTTGTCTTAACTCACTAGCAGCAGCACTAGCATATTTCCTCAGAATCTATGAGAGGATAAGTAGGACAGGAGAGAAATATAAATATGAAGACATAATCCAGATTTAAGCCACCCTTAAACTGCAAGATGGGTGGCATATTTGTTTATTTAATAAATTAATTAATTTATTAATTAATTATATAATTAAATAATTAAATAATTAAATAATTAAATAATTAAATAATTAAATAATTAAATAATTAAATAATTAATTAATTTAATAAATAAATAAATAAATAAATGTAAATTACATATGAAGTAGGCAAAAGTTCTCATTTGAAAATGACATTTAAAAAAAAGAAGAATGGATGCCTTGCTATACGGTAGAAATGGTATCACCGAAACATGCAAATTATGAACATTTTTGAAAGAACTGAAAGGGAGGCAGATGGTCCCATTGGATATCCCAGCAATCTGATTATTCACTTTTCCTTAGTCTTCATCAGCCTAAATGAGCACAGTGGTGAACTAACAATCTGTGACTTCTAACATGCAGGCAAGCAGTGCAACCATTTTCACAGCCTTATTAGAGACTGCTAGAATTAAATAGAGGGATCCTGTAAATCAATTCACTCATTACCAAGCTGTGTCATAAAATATAAGTCAGTCTGAAGCTTTTCTTTAGCACTCAAAGTGTTAGTCGGGGTTCCAATCCAATCCAAAGTCAGGACTTTAAGGGGCGAGGCATAGATAGCAAGCAAAGCCAATACAGAGGTACAGGAATCACATATGAACTAAGAGATCCTCACCAATAAAAATTGGACATCATCAAAATTCCTCCACAAAGCTTTAGCCTTCTGGGCAGCTTCATATGCCATAGTCTTGTGCATTCCTCACCCAGCCTTGTTTTTGCTGAGCTCCAATCTTGCAATTCTTCATCTCCCATCAGCAGCTTTCTTCTGGGGGTAGATATACCCATTTTCTACATTTTTAGGACACTTGGGGGCCTTGTCTCTCAGTCCAGATATTATATCAATCCTTAGAAAAGTTGGGTTATGGAGCCTACATTGAGACTTTCTTTGTTTATACGGGAGGTTGTCTATTGTATATATCATATACCAGGTTTCTCAGCATGGTGCTGCAATAAGGATAAACTTGTTTCTTGACAACCATTAGCAAGCTCAAAAGAATCTATATTTTTCCGTTTTTATCCCCTATCCTTATGTAATAGCTTGCCATAATTATCAGCTTTTAGAAAAGCAGAGAATACTGAACAATTCCAGAAATCATTAATTTATAATGTTCCTGGAAGGGGATGCCAAGGAAATATTGTTGATAATTTTAATGAAGATTTCACCATTTTATGGCCAGATGCAAACCATGAAAAAACCATGTGGAGCTGATGGTATCCAAATAATGTAACAAACAAGCCCATTTTAATTTGGGAAGAGCTACTGCTTTCTATCAGTTTCCATATATACTGTAAATGGTTTTAAAATAAGACTGAGGGTTTTTTCCCCTCTAGTCTTTTTTTTTTCTAATGCCAGTATTAGAATACTTTATTCCATATAGCACTTAACTATATCTAAATATGTCTGTCAGCTCGGCTGTTGTGCAGATGCTGAACCATTTAAGGGGTTGTGTGAGAACTGTAAAATTAGCTTTAAAGGGAGGCAATCTTTTTAACAAGTATAAGAAAAATTGTGCTTGGCTATATGATTATATCTGAAATGGAAAATTACTGATATAAATCAGCAGATGCCTTGGTATCTATATGTCAGCAAAGCAATGTCCCTTTAGAGTGTCTTGACTTCATCTTTGGACAATTGAAGGAAATTCTCAGATCCTTATGCTGACTTCATAAGCAGAATGCAGACAGACAGAAGCTTTTAAAAGGTGTTCCCCCATCCTGTAACTTTATATTTCTATGGAAAAGATGGCACTGCTGAGCATAGGCCAAGCCACAATGAAATAATGTTGGTGTGCGCTGTCAAGATGAGTGTATATTTTATCTACATGGACAGCATGTCAGCCAGACTGGTCATTATGCTGGCTTGTATCCAAAAAGGATATCTGCTTTAATTCCCTATCTCAAAACACACAATGGACATAGAAATACTGAGAAGAGGGAATAGACAAGAATGTGTTTGAAGCCAGAATCCACAGATGGTGACTTTATTTTCTGGCTTGTTCAATAGAAACAGACTGTCATGCAGATCATCCTTGGGCCTCATCAAACACTAACAGTGGCGGCATGGTGACTACGGAAAATACTTTTTTCTAGTCGGTATTCCATGAAACTGCCATTTCATTTAGCTGTTTTAGTCTATACAATTCTTCTGTCCTTCTCCCAATGTTTTCCACATCCTGAAAAGGAACATTTGAAAATATTACTCTTAGTGTTAAGTGCTGCATTATTAAACTTTTCTGTGCTGTGATCATGAGAGAGAAAGTGGTGGGTTTTTTGGTCCTCCTCGTTAAAGAGATGAGAAAATGATTGGATTGAGTCTTATCCTTAATCTTGGCCCACATAATGAATAACTGTTTATCAAAACTGGTGGTTCTTCACTTGTATTTTGTGAGAATCAATAGCTATCTTCAAGTGCATTTCTTGTGTCCCTTGGTAGCTCAGTTTTTGCTATCTTACTGCAAGAAACAAACCACCTAATGTACAGTATGGGTGTTGTTATAACTGAATATTTTTGATGCAAAATCAACAAACTAGAAAAAAAGCCACGCAGTGCACCATCATGATCTTTCATTACATGAGGATTGAGCAAAATATAGTTTCTCAGCAGGCCAGTGACAAATCTTCATTGAAATACGCTGCAAGTCATAATACAGGAGGAAAAAAAACCCCACCCTGTGACCAGTGATTCAGTGGTCCAATTGGTCAGGAATTTAACAGAGAATAAGTCCAGCTTGATTATTTAAAGGGTATTAGTGTGCAGTTATGACTACATCGTTTCACACATTAGTGGGTTGGAGATATTGTAATTAAAATATAAACAGAATGAAAGATTTGCATAAACTAAAGTTAATGCAACACCCTCCTCCCATTATTTTGGACAGTGATGGCTAATGATGAAAGCGTGCGCTTGAACCCTCAAAATGCACTGCATGCGTGGCCCCTGTATGTGCCCCTATGTGTGCATGCCTGGTCCCCACATGTGTCCCACCCCTGCGCAAGCGTGCATGCCCCCCGCATGCACACCCCCGGTGTATGCACAGCAGAGACCTGAAGACCAGCTGGCCGGCAGGAGGCACACGTGCATGTGCGATGGAGCTGAGCTGGGGCAACGGCTTGCATGCCCACAGAGAGGACGCTGCATGCCACCTCAGGCACGCATGCCATAGGTTTGCCATCACGGTTCTAGGAAGATTGACTCCATTCAACATTTGATGCAGTAAAAATATTTCCACACCTATGGAGATAGGTGATTTTTGTATTGTTACTAGATAATGTCTTGGTGAAGGACTAAATATATTTTGAATAAAATTTGAACCAACCAATCCAAAACTGAAGAATATGGAAGGGGGGAGGAGCATAAATATTTTGCATAAATATGGAAGAAGGAAGAGAGCATAAATATTTTGCATTATAATTGCTAGGGATCTGTGACTTTATTTCCTTAATGCAGTGAGCATAGAATTATTGTATTCTTTTAGTACAATAATTGCTATTATGTATTATTGATTAATTAGAAATGGTTTTAAATATAAAAGTATATTGAAACTAAACATGAGAATATTAAATTGATACTCTTCTTGAAAAAGCACTGGGAGAAAGAAGTGCTCTTTCTGCAAAAAATAGCCTCAAAATGAAACCTCCTTTCAGTTGTTTTCTTTCTGTCCAGGCCATCTGTGGCTTGACTGTGGCAGTGAAATCATTGTCTTTTTGTAAGCTGAACTTTGTCATTCTGTCAGCCTGGGAGTGTGACTATTTGAAGGGCAAGACCGGGTCACTGCACCTGGAACATATTTGTATAAACAGACTTTTCCTGCTGTCCGTCCACACTTTCTGTCCTTGATCCCACCTACTATCTTTTTGAAATCAAGGGCAGCAATTCTGGAGGCAAAATAATCTGAAAGGAGAACAGTATTCATGGCATTTTTTTCTGTACAGTAACCTGGAAACACTAACCTCTTCATCAATATATTGCAGCCCCCTCTGTGCATTCATCAATATATCGTATCCTCCTCTGTGAATTCAGGAATAGATGTCATTTTGGTTCAAAAAAAGAAAAAGAGAAAAAGAAAAGAAAGAATGGAAAAATAACTATGAATCATTGAAAGATTTTCTCATACATGCTATTTATTTATATCTATCTACCTATCATCTATCTATCTATCTATCTATCTATCTATCTATCTATCTATCTATCTATCATAGCTATCTAGTGTCTTTCCAGATCACCCATCTCCCACACAGAATGACCTTGGCCTGTGTACAAATAGACAAAATAACATAAAAGTTTTATATAACATGTATTCTAATAGTATCCAGAAATCATTTCTCATTTCTTACTTATGCAGTAACTTACACAGAGTCTTTTACTTAAGCCTTCAACACTGATTTTAAGAAATATAAAAACACTTCCTCCTCTGGGTGACAATGGAATACTAGGACAGTGAATAACACACCTTCATTTGTCTTTGTTGTGTGCAATGCTTCCCTCCTTGAGTACTTCCATCTTGGCTGGATTCATCTTAGGAAAACATATCTGGTGCATTATACAGATCCCCTGCCTAGACAGCAAAGTGTAAATGTTGATCATTCATTGAATTGTTCTTTAGCCTTGGGATTTTCCTTAGTGCTTGCCCATTCAAAAACATCTCTGATTTATTCTGCTGTGCACATGTCCTTGAGCATAATCAAGAACCAGTATGGTACGTTCATGGGTGCTTAGTTTCCAAGGGTTGTAGAACTGGATACTACAAATAAATTCCAGACAAAATAGCCACAGAGGTCAGTGTGAAACCAATATTTTAATAATGTTATGGTGTCATGGGAAGGAGGACATTAAAGGAAATATGAAATCATTTTCTTTAGTTTTATATTCCTCAGATGTATAAAATCTGCACCCTGCAGAGTCACTGTTGGTGCTTAATTGAACGCCTGCAAGCAAACCATTACAATGCTATTATTCCATCAAGTCAAGAAAAAGCACAGTGGGTAAAACCAAGTTGTAAGCAAAGTTGTCATACCCTGGTTTGACAGTCACTTCCTAGAAAGTCTTTTGTGCAGAACTCATCCCTTATCTATTTAATCATCACAGCAACCACAGCATGCCAAACTTGAGCAACTGAGCCTGATGATTAGGAAGCAGTTCAGCCGTGAAATAAACATTCACTATTTACAAAATAGCTAAAATTTTGCTGGAAGGAATATCCAGGAAGTAGTCCATTATGTTTGTTAAAAACAATGAGGGAAACACTATTTTTTCTATTAATTTTTGTTGTGGATGTTGTTGCTTCCATAAAAATAACAATAACATCTGGAAGAAGATCACTATGAATATCTGGGCATCCTTCAATCTGATATCATCAAACATGTTGAAGTCAAGAAAGTTAAAAGTGAATACATCTTAAGAGTGACAATTATTCTAAAGTCCAAACTCAGTGGAAGAAATGCCAGCAAGGCAATTAACATTGGGACAATTTTGAATAAGGGGAAATTGGCATTGTTGCTACTGTGTCATTTCATTGTTTGTAATCAGTTTATATGATCTTCTTGTGGCAGCCAACTTGGTGGCCCAGTTTCTTTAGCTTCTTTGCAGAGGCATTATTTGCTGTCTCTTGTTATCTTCTTGGAGTTGTGAAGCAAGAATTAGACCTCTGTCACTTTCTTCAACTTTTCTGCTCTTAGCCATTGCCAGGTCTTGTTATTACCTGATTTGCTGATGGAGATTGTTTGTTTGTTTGTTTGTTTGTTTGTTTGTTTGTTTGTTTGTTTGTATTAGCCATGTAATCCTTTGCTTGCCATGTTTCTTTTCTATTTGGTCTTTCCTTTGGTAAGTACGGTCTCTCCTGTCCTTGGTAAACCTTTTTGATATACTAGCTTCGGTGCATCTTCTTTATGGTCCTGCAGATATTCTTCCAATGTTCTTTTTTCTTCTTCAACTGTACTTGCAACATTCTATACCCACCCATTTCCATTGATAAGTAAAGATCATCAACATTGCTGTGTGGATGAAGGATATGATTCATTGTAATTATTTTTATAATCTTCCTGTTAGGGGCTTTTAATTCTGCTTAAGTCCAGTTTAATATTCCAGCTGAGTATCTAATGACCTTTTTCTTAGATTCTCTATAAAGCAAGTAAGGGGAAAATCCAATATTCATATCCAGTCAGAAATATTCCAGGTATTCTGGCTCCCAGGGAATAGTCTTACTTCACTATAGAGCTAAAACAAACAATAAGACCAAAAACATGCATCACACATAGTATTTCTTCAGTGAATAGAATATTTTCTTCCTAATGTGAGTAGTATGCAGGCAAAATTTCTATTAAGAAAGACTACGTGGGATAATTTGATATTAATTTGCTATAGTCCCTCAGAAGATCACTGTTCTCTTGGAAGCCCCAGGCCCGTTGAGGTAGCCAATATTTGAAAGATTTCCAGAAGATTCCAAAAGACTATAAAGTCCTGTAAAAGCTACCATTTTCTTTGCTATCTATCAGTGTTTCTCAACCTTGGCAGTTTGAAGATGTGTGGACTTCAACTCGCAGAATTCCCCAGCCAGCAACGCTGGC
>JANHGD010007431.1:39282-49955 GCA_027560375.1 Imantodes cenchoa | reverse complement strand
TGCTGATTCTGTAAACCGCTTAGAGAGGGCTGTAAAGCACTGTGAAGCGGTATATAAGTCTAAGTGCTATTGCTATTACTAGCCTGGGGGAGGCGAAAAACAGCCCAACAGGCCTACCGGAGGTCCGGAGGCTTCAGTGAGGCCTGTGTGGGGGGAGCGCAGGGGGGTTGTGCGCGCATGCGTGAGGGGAGGGCATGGCATTATGGGTGTGGGCACGCATGGCCACCCTATCGCACACCCTTTTGGCACCCGAGCAAAAAAACGGTTCACTGCTTTAGATCCTGCAGGCTAAGTGAGAGATTGTCGTCTGTATAATATGCAATGCAATAGCATTGTTCCATCCTTCCGAGGTGGGTAAAATGAGGACCCAGATTGTTGGGGGCAATATGCTGACTGTAAACTGCTTAGAGAGGGCTGTAAAGCACTGTGAAGCGGTATATAAGTCTAAGTGCTATTGCTATTGTTGTCTTGCTTAGTGGCGGAAATTTTGGACTCCATTGTGATCGTAAGTCGAGGACTACCTGCAGAACCCCGTCGGTTATCAAATCATTGCACCGTTTAGATGAAGACCGAGGGACTTGGGGCAATGTTGAACTTTCTTCTTCGATCACGTGGCATCCCTAAAAGTAGCCATGTCCCATCAGCCCACAAATCTTTCTGCCTGAAATACACACACACACACACACACACACACACACAGGGAGAGATAGATGTATTTCCTTTGCTCGCTCCAACAGCATTAACAGATAGCAATTACCCTTCATTTTTTAACAACTATAAAGTCTCCATTAATTCAAGATTTATGTAGTTATAGCATTTAGCACAGGAATAACACCACAGAGAATTGGTTTATACACATGTAATGAGAGCGCTCACGGCATACTTTAGTGAACATTAACATAATGGCGTAATATAAAACATCAACAGTTCCTCTTATTGTCTCTTACCTGCTTTAGCATTTCTAGGAAATGCAGGGGGGGGGAAGCAGATTGTTAATCTGCTCAGCTAAACGGCATCCTGTCCCAAATAAATAAATGAATGAATGAATGAATAAAAATCAGAGACAAAAGTCAAGTCGCCCAAAACGAGGGGATGAGTGATTTATCCTGGTTATCCCTCTGGTATTTTGCTAATACCTGAACGTGTGAGATGTGGGGCGTGACAGGGAGGTAGAAGGGCTCCCCAGGTAGCAATCGACTTACAGCCAAAACTGGGACCGAAGTCGCTGTGGTCGTAAGTCGAGTCACCATGGGATTGGGCCCGATTTTGCAACCGTTCTTAACCATGGTCATAAAAGAGAACCAGGGTGGTTGTTAAATGAATCTCATGGTCACGAAATGAATCCATCTTCCTTGATTGCGGGAAGCCAGCTAGGAAGGTTGCAAATCACAACTGTGGGACTACAGAACATTGTAACTGTTGTAAACGCAACCTGAATCACTTTTTTTCCAAGGTTGTCGTAACTTGGAACCATGACTTGGAACCATCATTCAAGGAATGGTCCGATCTCGAGGACCACCCGGATGATGGTGTCCTTCAAGGTGTCACTCCCAATGACATCCCCCACCCTCCTTCACCTCCATGGATCCTTCATCATGAGCCGTGGTAGCGCAGTGGTTAGAGTGCGGTACTGCAGGCTACTTCTGCTGATCACCAGTTGCCAGCAGTCAAAAGGCTGACTCTGTAAACCGCTTAGAGAGGGCTGTAAAAGCACTGTGAAGCGGTATATAAGTCTAAGGGCTATTGCTATTGCTGTAGCCTTAACCACCAGAGTGGAAAAGGGAAGGGGGGGGATCTGTAGGGGAAAAAACAGCATGATTGAAACTTATGCTGTTTACAAAGACTGACCAGATGTTTTCATTAAAAGCAGCATGTGCAATCCAAGGAGTGCTGAGCCTCAGTTGGGGAAAAACATTTATGTGCTTCTGAAACCGTTGTGCTCAGATAATCCTCAGCTGTCATTTTATTATACATCTGGTAGGTCCCAAGCTTTTCATAAATGCTGCCTCTGGGGAATCTTTGGAGTCAATTCTGCAATCAGATCCCTTAGGTGCCAAAAAGGTAATTTGCTCTTTTTCCTTCACTGATTTTGTTCTTCATCCTGCGGCGGTGAAGGTGGGAATGTCCTTTGATTTAAATTAAAACATGCAAAACTTTTCCGATATTCTTTCTCAAGTGTTTATTAATGGCGCTGTGGTCTTTTGCCTCTCTTTACATGTATACGCGCATACAAACACACACACACACACACACACACAGAGCAGTTTTGGTTTTCCCTGTATCAAAAAAAAAGCAATAAGCATTGTTGGAATCACAGACACAGAGACATAATTTCTTGAGCAGAGTTTGTCCAAGTTACGAAACAATCTTTCTGAGCAGAACTGCCCCCATGTTCAGAAGGTCTCTGCCTTTCTTGGACTTGTGGTTTATTTTTTATAACAATTTTCTTATGTATACAAGTATAAAAGATTAACTTTACTAATTTAGTTACAATGCTAAATGGTTAATATATGACACATAGTATACAGACAGATCATATCAAGGTGTGATTGCTAACTAAACAGAAGAATGTCTAATTAACTTTTTACCTTAGACAAATAGAAGAATTTTAATTAACTTAGATAAACAGAGTAAATAATGATTTCCTTAAACTGATTAAATAAGTAGGTTTGCTTAGTCATATCAACCAGACAGGCATTCTACATTCTTGGCAGATATTGATAATCAACCTACAACATAATAGCCAAAAGTGCCCTAAATTTCAGTTACTATTTCCAGCCCCTATGAAAAGAACAAAACAACAAAATAACCCAGTAAATGCACATGCTGTACAAATTAATTTATCTGTTTAGTACAAGCAAATGAAAATAAATAATAGGAGTTAAAAGGTGATTTTATTTGTTAAGTAGAGCAACCTGCAGGCTGAAGAAGCTTATATTGGAATATAGTGTATACCACTTTACCGGTATAATGGAAAGATCTCAAATATTAAACTACTTTTGGTCTGGAATGGTGGAGAGTTGAATTACAGTATGTATTTATTTTATTTGGGGGGGGGGTGCTTGTGTATTTTTCACAACTGTTTCTGAACTCTGTGTGTGCAGTGTAACATGGAAAGAGGAAACCTAACACTGTAGAATCATTTTCGCTTTTGAACAAGGAATAGGGCCTTGATTTCTAATCTGTTCCCATATGTGGTACATAAAAGTGATAAAGCAGGCCTAGATAATAGTCTTGTCCCGTGCCCTGAAGATTTTGTTCATTAAAGTAAATCATTACCAGAGTTACAGTGATACATTTAAGATCTGATGGGGGCAGAGCAAGACCACATGGCTCCCAGATTTTTCTGTTATTTGACTCAGAAATAAAAAGAGAAATAAGCAGTTTGGATGGAAGCCAAGGCTCATCAGAATGTGCAAATAGTTTCACATTTCACTGACTTCAGTTATTGGCTTGCATTCTTTAGTAGGCATTTTCCCACCTACAGACTGATACTATGGTGTTTCTATTTACCTCTCTAGATCTAAGGAAATGGCTTATTTAATGATTGGCGTTTTACTATCTGTTCTTAAACTGAAGATAGGCAATTGAACCAGACAGGTAAACTTTGATGTTATTTTTTCTTACCTTGTGACCAGCGGTGGATTGCTCCCAGTTCAGACCGGTTCTTAGAACTGGTAGTGGCGGCAGCGGGAGGCTCCACCCACTTGCCCGGAGCGCACGCATGAACCGGTGGCGATCTAATTTAGAACCCACTACTGCTTGTGATATGTTCAACTCTAGTTGAACCTATCTGCATGGCCACTTCTTTCCTTCAGCATTCTTCTGTCTAAGGTTATACAGTCTTAACATTTCTCCTAGTCTCACCCAAATCTCATAAATCTTAATTGGAATTAGTTGCTCAGCCCATCTTAGATTTACCAGCCATCTTTACTCTGGATAGAAATTGAAAGAAACCCTTTTATCTTCAACAGCCAGTAAAGCTGTCTAATCTGGTTTAGCTATTGTGGGGGTCTCGAGCTGCCGGCCAGATGCTCCGTGGCTCAAATTCTTCTCCTTGGAATCCTTTCTGATCTTGACAAGTCATCGTGGAGGTTTTGGGGCTTTCCTTCCTTCACGAGAAGCAAAACTATTTCCTTTGCTTGGCTCCTTATCAGCAAAGCAAAGTACAGAATTAGACAAGGGAGCTTGTTTGGGTTAGTTTTCTCAGCCCACCCACCCCCATCTCTAAAGCTAATACAGGTACATGGATCCATGTCTAGACAGCACCAAACATTGCTGACTGCAAGCTTCAGTTCAGCAATTGTAATTCAGTTCAGTTCAATTCATTACATTTGTAAATGAACATTAGCTTGTCATGTAAACCATAAAAATAATAAAATATTAATAAAATATATCTAAATTATAAATGCACAATAAAAGTAAATAAGTGTGGTAGCAGGATTGAATAGTTGGATTTCATTAATTCTAATTCATGTATGCAGGAGTTTAATCATTCCCTTTCTTTTTAAAAAGTCAACATGACCTATATTAAGTAGTTTGGAAAGAAGGAACTAATCATCTTCATGCAGCACTTCAGTAATCCAGAGGGGTAACTTGCTGAAGGAAACAGTGGAAGAAAAATATTTCATAGCAAAAAACAGCATTTAAGATCAGTATAAGTATAGTATTAATATAGAATTGACATGGCCCCGTGATCCACCTCTGTCTGAATTTGATGGAATATTTTTAAACTTCATTTTGAGAGAGCCAATTCAATACTTAATTTCTCCAAATGACTTGAAGAACCCTTATATATCTATTTTAAATAAGATTCACTGTCAAGGAGCAAGTCGCAGCTGTAGCTGAAGGGACTTTGCATAGATTTAGCTTACTTTCCAGTTGCACCGGCTCCTGGACTTCGTCACAACTGCTCACACTCCCATCATTTTCAATTTGTATTATTGTAATGTTTTATGGCGGCAGGGGGGGCTGCCCTTGAACACCATCCAGAATGCAGAGGCTCATGCGGTGTTGCTATGGTTTGTCTATGTTTTTACTGCTGCTATGGGAGCAACATTGTGTTTTCAGTTCTTTTCTGATGTTCTTCAAGAAGCTGGTTATCAATTTTAAATGGCCTGGGACAGTGGTGGGACTGTCCGAGTATATCTACCCATTCTAGCAGGTCTGATAGGGTGGACATACTCCACACCCCTTTCTTTAAATGTTGCCATCTATTGGGACCTAGTCAATATGCCTTTTCCATAGCATCCCTTCCCTTTGTCTCCTCCTCCCCCCAAAAAAAATCTGACAGGCCCATATCCTCCTGGCCTTCTGAGAACTCCTGAAATCTTAGCTTTTTCCCCAGGTTTGACTAGAGCCCAGGAATTACACTTGTTATTGTTTTATTATTGTTGTAGCTACCCAGGATAATGATACATAAGATGAAGGACTAGGTAAACCTTTTAAATAAAATAAATAATATAAAGCAAGCAAGCAAGCATGCATGCATTGTAATACTTTTGCACAGTGGAACCCCTACTGAATGTAATATTTTCTTTGACATTTGTGGCTGTTACGTTTAATCTGATAAAAATATGCTAGAAGTTAAATGGATGACTTCTTGACGTCATTGGAGGAATCAGGCCTTTGAACTGCTGGTCAGGAGCTCCTGTTATTAATCACCACAGGGCTGTCAAACTCCCGGCCCATGGGCCAGATGCGTTCTGTGCTGGCCTCACCCATCCCCAGTTTAGCAAAGGGGGCAAAAGTCAAGATACGTCACTTGACACAGTGAGTTTGACACCCCTGATCTACCAGATGATCCTTAACCTGTCTTGAGATTTCTTTCAAATACTGTAACTCCAGTTAGTATTTTGCTGAGCATTCCGTTTGCAAAGCAGTCTGCAAAGGGTGTGGGTTAGTGAGTTGGCCAGCTTAGGATCTAATTTTTCACAACTTTTTTGGCAGAATTTTTTTTCCTTTTTTTTATAAAAAGCCATGAGTTGGCAGTCAGTACCATCAGCATTGAGCTTTGGAATTTTTTTGTTTTGAGCAAAGACATTCTGCTTTTCAGAATAGCTGCCCCTTGGGATAGGAAGAATTAGAAGAAGTTTGCTGTTTAGCTAATGTTCTGACACATTTTAACTCAATTACCTCATTGCATGAAACTTTGAAAGTTTTGGAATATGTTAAAGCATGTTTTGTGTGTGTATTTTGGAAGCAGATCTCTTTCTCTGTGTTTTTTAACAATTTTGGGAAGACAAAGTAAAAAAGCATTGGAAAAAAAAGAATCTTGCAAACACACAACTGTAGCTTATTGTGAAAGAATGTTGTTACATATTTAGGTATTTCTCCTAACAGAAAAGAGTTAGACCAATTTTTTGAAATGATTTTAATTTTAGTTCTTGTCTGTTTTACTGAATAAATTAAGTGACAGTACTTATTATATCTTTTAATATTAGGAGTTAAAAGCATTCAATTCAGACTCATACTTAAGACTTAATATATTTGCAACTCATCTGTGAACAGAAGGATTGATTGGAAAAAGGAAATCGAGATGAGGCTAAGGTCAGTTATCTTTATTTTAGCAAGATCTGCAGCTTGCAGAACTGTGCTGCTAGCGGGGAAGGGAAATAAAAGGTCTTGGCCTGCTTGGCCAAAGATTTATTCTGCTGTCTCAGGAATTCTGGGAGTTGAAGTTCATGAGTCATAAAAGGGCCATCATTCCCCACCCTTGCTGTATATGGATAAGATTGATTGTGGAATCAGAGGTGTCCTCAGTATCTGATGCTTTCATCAAAATGACCAAAAACAGATGGCACGAAGAAAGTTTCACTCTTTATATATGAACATTGTCATTTGGCGTGTAAAAAAGAAATGGAGTTTGCATCACAGTCGTGCTACCCTGCATACCTCCCTTGCTTTCCCCTGAAGATGCCTCTGTGTAGAATGCCTTATGTCTTTTATTTATCTCTTAGGCTTTGTTAAGAGAGTGGTTGTAATTTTAAGAATTGCACAGACAGAAAGAGCTATAGTTAACTAATACTTACATCTTAGTGCTGTTGCGAAAGAAGCAATAGCCCTTGGTGAAAACTGCCTTACTTTGCGGTTCTTAGGAGATGCAGGGACATTTCTCAGATTGTGAAAATGTAAACCTAGACCACCACAGTGATATATAGTTATGGAGAGTTTAGATCAGGGCTGTCAAAGTCCTGGCCCGCGGGCCAGATGCGTCATGCACTGGCCACACCCATGTCCCATTTAGCGAAGGGGGGGAAGTCCTGATACTTCAAGTGACGATGCCATGACGATGTCAGTTTGACACCTCTGCTTTAGATATATAGGTTTTTGGATCTGGATGTAGTATATGTGTGGGGGGCAGGGCCTCCTTTAACAGGTGTAGAATTATGCGGATGGATCCATCAGGTGACAGGTTAACTAGATCTTGCTGAAAATGTTTGTTTCCTTTTACATCAACTAACTTTTAAAAAGCTATTTCGTTCGATTTGAAAGGGAAACCACCTGCTCTTAATTTTTTTAAATCAATTGTTCATATATTCTTTTCAGTCTGGATTGATGTATGGTCTCCCACAGTTCAAATATTAGTGTTTAACTGATGTTCAACTCTATAATTACGCTATATCAGAGGTCGTCACGTCATCACAGCGGCAACACTTGATGTATCAGGACTTTTTTCCACTTTTCTAAATTGGGCATGGGTGTGGCTAGTGTGTGATGCATCCAGCTTGCGGGCTGGGAGTTTGACAGCCCTGCACTATATGGTCAGATGTAGAAAAATCCTTCTAATATATGCTAGATGTTTGGAGCTGGGGATCTTTATATTTTCAAAACTTTTTTTTTTTTTGGCAAGCCTGAGCATCCCCTAGTAACAGGGAGCCTGAATTCTGGTTGTACTATACTGCATGTCATATTGACCCTCCTTCTCATGATTTACTATTTTGTTTATTGTTATTAACAACTCAAAGCAGCAGACATGCCTAATATTCCTATCTCCTCCTATTTTCCCCATAACAATAATCTTGTAAGGTGAGTTGGGCTGAGATAGAGTGATGGGCCAAAGTCAGCTTGTTGCTTTCATGCCTAAAACAGGATTAGAACTCACGATCACCCACTTTCTAGCCTGATTCCTTAACCACTAGCCCAAACTTGGGTTTATTACTTTTAGTTGGTTTTATAAAATGTTTTAATTGCCAATTTTATTACTATATGCTGCCCAGAGTCATTTCTTGTGAGATGGGTAGCCATATAAATTTGATAAATACATGAATACTTGAATCTTGGTTATGTTGCAAAGTGAGATCATCATATTCTCTAAACCAGGGGTGTCAAACTGGTGGCTTCACGTTGTCGTCACATGACATATCACGACTTACTCCCCTTTGCTAAAATGGGGGTGGGCATGGCCAATGCGTGACACATCTGACACCCCTGCTCTAAACCATCTAAATAGGCTTAAGTTTATCTACCCATGATATAACCATCTCAGACACTCTCCCTCTCCCCCTCCCCCGCTGTGTCCAAGGAAGGGTAGGTAAAATAACCATATATTTGTCTGTCCACATATTAGATTACTATATATTTTGATGAATACAGAGGCAAAATAACCTAAATCTCTCTTGCTACCATGTGTGGAAAATACACGGCAGACTTGAAAATGGAACAATCATTATACTTCCATGAGTTTTGAGGGAAAATTCTTAAGATGTGTGATCTTTTCTCTTTCATGGTGAATACAAGCAGTGACGGCCCATGGAAAAATGAGATGAGGAAAATGATGTTAATCACAGCTTTATTTAATTTGCCCTTTTAGGTTGTCAAGAATATGCCAAGTAAGTTGTCTTCCCATACCTAAGGCAGTTTAATACAGTTAATGCAGTTTAAGACAGAGAAAAATGTATGCTTCAACGCCACATATCATCCAGTCACAATAAATGCAATGGGTTATTCTTTAAATTTCCAAAACTGCAGGCATTTGTCTCTATGAAACTGCTGCGCCATCATTTCCATTAACTCCTTCTGTGATGAGTAATAAGGTAATTCCTGGAATAGCAGTGATCTCAAGAGTTCAAGTAAAGTCTGTTGTTGGCATGAGTGAGTTGCAGTTTGAAATTAAGGTTTGTATCTTGAAACATAGATACTCTGAGTTTTTTTTAATGTTTGTACTTTCTCCCCATGGGATCTTTGTTAAGATATTGTTGAAGGTTCTGGCGAATTAGTTTTTCAACAGCCTTTTTACATTATCCCCAATTTTTAGCAAACTGGTGAATTAAATTATGTATTTGTGGTGCAGCTGGTTGGAGCATTAAATAGTCTCAAATGCTCCTTTGGCTGAGACATAAAATGGCCAATTAGATGCTCAAGATGCATCATGTGCTGGCCACGCCCACACCTGACCATGCCCACATGTGGACACATCTCCGAACCAGTAGCAAAGGTGAGTGAAACCCATTACTGATCATAACTGCAAGCAGAGGCTACCTGTGGCAGTTTCTAAATGAAGACTACCTTTTGTACTTTGTTTTTATAATTTTTGACCTTATACTTGTTCTCTGCCCAGAGGGGGGCTATTAATATTTTTTAAATAAATAAATAAACAATGGGTAAGTTTAAGAATCATAACAGCAGAACCAGTGTAAAAGAAATGAGAAAATGAATTGCATTATAGCAAAATTCTGTTAATTGAGGTACTAACAGGCTACAAACCTCATAGTAAAAATTTCTGAATCAGTTGGCAAGTGATTCTATAAATCTGGTAGAGTTGCATGGTCTATTTAGGGCAGGAAAATTGTTAGCAGGTGGTACCATTAATGTCCGAATCAGAACGTTTTTAGTTGAAGTTCTGGCTTTTTTGGAGTAGCAGGCTAAAGGCTAAGTTTCCAATAAGAAAGTGTTTTAAGTGTTATAATTGGCATTCTGAATTCCAGGGGATATGCCCCTCTCCAACAATGTTTGTTGTTTTGAATTATCTTCTTAGTTTTAATTTGCTTTAAGGCTAATGTGTATTGGGTTTAGATTCCCTTTGTTTCCTTTCCTGAGATAACTGGGCTGAACTATTCTATAGCACCAACAGTAAGAATTTCTGAGCATTAGACCTAATTATTATTATTAAATCAGTTTCTGGCTCTAATTACAAACCCTGGGTTAGTATTTGCAGCAACAGGTTTAGCTTCAAAAAGAAGAGAATAAAGTCCAGGATCCCTTCACCTAGGCATGAATTGCATCAAATGGGTCACTCTGCTGGCCAGAAGGGCCTCTGCTAGTTGTACAGGTTCTTTCTCCCTTTTCTATCACTGCAAAGTCCTCAGGTTTCCTTTTGAACTGATTTGGCTTGTACACATGGAGTTTGGGCGAAGATCAAAGGAAGGGCCCGATTGCAGAACTGAAAGGTCACTTGCATAATGCCCATTGTTCCTAGTATCTAGAATTCTGTATTGGTGCCATGTTACGTCACACTGCTACACACTCCTGTGCTTTCAGATAATGACAACTGTGTAAGTCTTTGCAAAGTTCTTTAACTATTTTTGTTTTTCCTCTATTTATTCTGGGGAGTGGAAACATTTATTTATTTATTTATTTGTTTGTTTGTTTGTTTGTTTATTTATTAGCCGGGGTGGCAAAGTGGTTAGAGTGCAGTACTGCAGGCCACTGCAACTGACTGCTAGTTCAGCAGT
>JANHGD010007430.1:25395-39546 GCA_027560375.1 Imantodes cenchoa | reverse complement strand
CTACCTCGGAAGGATGGAAGGCTGAGTCAACCCTGAGCTGGTGAGATTTGAACAGCTGAACTGCTGAACACAATCAGCTAAATTGGCCTGCAGTACTGCACTCTAACTGCTGTGCCACCTCAGCTCTTATTATTCAGGTTTTATTATATCTATTCAACAGTGGTTATATCCAGGCCTAATGAAAAATGTTGGTTTTCTTTAAAAAATATTTCAGAACATGTAAATTGAAAGATGGTCTATATTTATTTCAATCCCTAGCAGCATTAAAATCAGCATCAATTATTTATGATCCATCATAAAATCCCTTGGTAGTAGATATCCAAGACAAGATTTTTTCTTTGGTGGCCTTATGCCTTAGGAAGTCTTTTCCTATCACTGTAATCTTTAAATACTTTTCCTGTCCTGCATTTTAGACTTAATATCAAAATGCTTACCTACCACTATATTTTATTCATTTGATTATATCATCTTGTTAACTCCCTTGTGAGAGCAGGGTGCCAAGAAAGAAAAGCTAAAAGCTTTAAAAAAAATCAATACTTTATACATCATTTTGCATTGGAGCATCCTAGAATGTGTATGAATATGATTTAGAATAGCACAGCAAAATAACTACAGTAAAAGGTAAAAACAATTGAATGGATGTTCAGATTATGTTGAGAGATGGGTAATTAACATTGCACCAACACCTGTTCTGAGTTGAGCACCTGTCTCTTCCCTTCTCTTCAGCAGGCAATCTCTGCTAGGAGGAGAAAGAAGGAACTTAGTTGTGTTGTTAGAAAGCTGGCATAGTGGGCAAATTCTGTTGGAAGCCATGCTGACATTAAAATTCAAAGTAAAATAAGTTTATTTACTGGCCAATACAATATGGAGCAATTTGTTGTTAACACTGCTTTAAATAATAATCTGTTACAGATTATGTTTCTTTAGATAGAGTTATTGATGATTCCCTTCTACTTGCTCAATTTGTTTTCCTTTGGATATCCAGATTTAATAAGTACTTTCTACATCGAACTTCGTTGAACTTTGCTTTCAATTTTGAACACCTGCCAGGTTCAATGGAGTTCAATTTTGCACTGTTCCCTCCTTATCATTTCAAAAGCAGCCCCAGGAGGCAAGCACATCCTATGTTGCATAGAGTGGTTCTTTATAACATGGCTAATTATCATAATGAGGGTTAATGAAGTTTATAGAGTTTATAACACTGGGTCACTTCACATTTTAGAAGAAGAGGTCAAAGAAAGGGCCTTTTTCTGACAGCACTACATTTACTTGCTCCAAAAGGTACTAAACTATTAGAATGGAAAAGGCAGTTGTATTTTATTATATATTATGAAAACATAATGCTGCCCCCTCCCACCCCAGCTATTGGATATGTGCAAGTTATCCACATTTGTCGTCATTTCTATAGGTCATCCAATACAGGCTTATTGCCACCATCTTTGTCCTGTATGTAGAATATATGTATAGAAATTATATAAACAATATTCAAGTCATTGTTGATGTTTTGTGGGAGCTGTAGATGAGATCTTTTCAGAAGATCATGCTTCAACCTTGCCTGGAATCTCACTTTATAAATTCCAGGAATACAGATAGCAATAACATTCAGCAACAATTCATTTTCAGGGATGCTATCATTCCATGATTGCATAAATAGTATGGCACGTATAAATGTCCAGTTTTATATTTTTTTAAAAAAATCAGTTTTTACTTGCAAAGCAGATGTCTCATCATAAATGAGAGGTTAGAAAATAAAAGTATAGGTTGAATATTTTATGGATAGGTGATGGAAAGGATGTGAATCTTAGTAGAAAATGCAAGGAATCCAAAGGTTCATGCAATATACAGTACACTGAAATTTCCTTTCTTTGATTTTCAGATCTGTATAAATTTTCCTGAAATCCCAAAGATTTATTTACTCCTTTGCAAATAAAGAGTCACTCAGGCTTAAACTGGAATTTCATATAAATATTAAATATAAAATATGATCTTTTTCTGGGACCAGACCAAAGGCCTATCTATTCCAGCACCCTATTTGGTCAGGGATCTCTGGGAAATCCACCAAAGAGAAGAGAAGCCAAAGCTCTCTGCCTTTCTTATCTCTGAGTAACTAATGTTTCAGTCATAAATGTAGAAAAATAGGATGCTGGCTATATTACTATTCTATAATGGTCAGCATGAGTCCTCAAAAGCTGACTTTGTATTTGAAAGTAGAAGTACACTAACAGGAATCAAACCCATGATTTTCTGCATGTGAAACATGTGCTATAAGACATCTACCCAACAAATTTTAAAAGATTTTAATCAATACTATAGTCCTATGGAATATCTGGCAGTACAGCCACTTTATTTCTGGTTCAGTGATACTGTGGGGGGTAATGCAAACAAGGAATCATTGTAAATAATTGTAGCAGAAACCCAGGAATTTGGGGATGGGCATTAGTAGGAACTCTCTTATCATCCAGAATTTCAAATTCCCTACTCCCTTTGAGGTTAAGGTACCATTGCGCCATATCACATATCAAAGCTTTTAAAAGAGAAAAAGCTCAGCTTTATACTTCCACTATATTAATTAATTTGTCGTGAAATCAAATGCTGGATTAATTGAAGATGGGCATTAGCTAGATGCCATTTTTATGGCTTTGTATTAATCAGAGGGAGCACTGATTAACTAGGAATTATGGTCTTTGTTAAATGTATGCTAGCTTTTGTTCTGGGATTAAGGAACTATACATAAAGCTATCTCCATCTTTCCCCACAACAACAGGTAGATTGGGCTGTGAAAATATGACTGACCCAAAGGTGAACTTCTATGGCTGATGGTGGACTTGAATGTGGTTCTCTGTTACAACTTCAACACACTAATGACTATACCAGATTAGCTGTCAAATGGCAATGTTGAGGACATTTGTGGGTCAGTGCAAAGGTTTCTGAAGATTTCTTGAATTATCTTGAATTATAGTTTTATTTTAAGAACCACAGCCAGGAGGTCAAGAAACTTGATACGGCTGGGTAAAGAGTAAATGCAGCATATACAGTGTACGTCTTTGTTTATATATGACTAGAGGTAACTATGACTCTTGTGACAGCTTTTGATGGTTTACTGAAAGAACCTACAATGATTGCAGATACCTCAAACAATTCCTGAGATCAGAGTCAGAAATGCTACTTGAGAGTCTTGTTAACACAAGATCAAGTTTATTTATTTATTTATTTATTGTTCGAATTTATATACCGCCCTACTCCCGAAGGACTCAGGGAGGTTCACAGCCACAGAATAAAAATACACATATAAATATAAATAAGTATAAATAAGTTTAAAAATTGATTAAATAATTTGGCTGTTATAAGTTGACCAAAGTCTCATCTTTATAGATCAGGAATTGAATCATTTTCTACTCTGTTCTCAGGGTACAAAGAAGCCTTTTACTGAAATTTAACCTAAAGGGCAATAAGTCAGTGAAAGGTTGCAGCATAAATTTAGTTAAAATGGGTGTACTTTTGTCTCTCATGGTTTGTAAGGCTTCCAGGATTTCAGTAGTATGGGTGCACCCTGTGTTTCAGATTAGGGCATTCTTATGAGAAAAATGTCTGAAGGTCTAGAAGACAATAATATATTTGCACACATCAAGCATGTGTGGCACAAAGAAAACATTAACTCCTAGAAACAGGAGCTCTACTCTATTTCCCTCAGATCTTTTCTTAGGTGTCAATTGGCATAGCTATTTAAGGCGCTTACTCTCTATAAGCCAGAACGGAAGAAAAACCTAGCAGCCAAGAGCAATTGGAACATCACCATCAAATTGTCAAAGGGCAACTCTTGTTCCAGGTGCTGATATATGTAGAGAATTTTTTTGGAGGTGGGTGGGGCAAGCCACCATGTTTTTGCAATATAATTTAGCAGTCCCCTTACCTCTCTCAGTTGAACAATGCATAACTGCTGCTTTCAGAAAAGGCTTGGTCCCTGGAACTTAGAAGTATTAAGGAACTGTAAAGAAAATCAGTAAATTATTCCAACAGTGGGGGAAGGATCATTTCAGCTGTCAATAACAACTTTGTAGAACCTCTCCCCCATGTGACATTTTTATGTTTGTAAATGAAATGTAAAGCATTTCAATGCCTTAATGAAATATGATGGAATATAGAATCATTGTAGAAGCAGTATATATAAAGACAAAGGAAATATTGTAAGGAAGAGTGGGTGGGATTCCTTGTAACACGTCTGTCTGACAGACTGGTCAGAGATATTTTGGCAGGCTTTTAGGGCAGTAGAACACAGCCTTTTAGCCTATACCCATTTGATTTCATCATCTTTGCTTATTTTGGCCTGGAATTCAAGGAAGTGTCTTTCCTTGCATTTCATGTGAGTAACTTGTGAAAGAAAAACTCTATTTTTAAAAAATCTTACAGTTCTAAGTCCAAAATAGCCATATTGGATGCGAAATTGATAACAGTGGCTAACTTCTCCAGAGATGACATTCAGAGCCATGAACAATGTATATTGCAAGAGAATTAATCTTAGTAGAATATTCAGGCGAAAATATGCACAAACCTTTCTGAAAAACAAGACCTCAGACTGTTTCTCATGTTACTTTGATATAGAATGGGATCAATTTATGTCATTTCAAATAATTCACAACTTGCTTGAATTTCTTTGATACTGTTTTTGACAAAATAATATAATTCCTAACTTGAGAATGACAGTGCCCATTTCAGTTTCATTTTTGGCTGAAATAATTATTAGATTTATGAATATATGGATAAATAATTGTCATATCTAAGCCAGGAATCAGAAACCTGAAGCCCCAGTGCTTCCTAATCTTTGGAGATCCTCCATGCAATTTTCAATCAGGTACCAAAAACAATAGAAAGGTTTTCCATCATTTGGAAGCAAGAAAATTTCAGAAACTGCTGTAAAGATTCTGAGATATGTTTAATTTTATTTAAACGTCCCTAAACTCCAAACTTCATTACCTTTCTACACTTTAGCCCTCATCCTCTATAAAAATGTTAGATGCAGCCTCTGGCCATCAAAAATTTCCATCTCTGATTTGAGTCAAGAAAGTTCTGAAGTCTTCATAAAACCGTTTGCTTTTCCAGATAAAACATAAGAAACTTTATCATTTAGGACCACTGTGTGGTTACCATAAGGAATCATTTGAACCACTGGGAAGTGTCAGATGTGAGGGAGAGAGATGTAGTGATTCTAGCCTCTGGTAAGGGCAAGGAAATGCCATTTTGGGGGAAAAAAATATTTCCACTCATAGCTTCCAGCATCTGGCTCTTTAGAGGTGTGGCTTTCCAGAAACTGTATATAATGAATAGGGCCACTGAAGAGCACAGCAAAATTGTGGGTCCTGTCAGAGAGAAAAAACAACACAATAGCAGCTATGAACTGTTCTCATGCCAGTGGCTGTGAAGATTTGGATGAATCATTGTGAAATGACAGACTACTAAGAACTTGGATGTCTGTGAATGGAACAAAATAAAAAGAGCAAATCTTCAAATATTTCTGACTGCTCAAAGAAATTCTGAATATAACTCTAATATATTATGTCTGGGTTTAAATGACTGGTGCCTGAGCCCATTGATTATTTGGCAACATCTCTTTTCTGCAAGGAACTGACACAGTCTGATAGTCTAACCCCTATGGAGAGTTTGAAAAGACTTAAGTTGCTCCTTAAAGAGAGAGAAAATTGTGTAAAGGGTAGGATATTTTGTTCATGAATGCTACACTGGCAATTCTAATTCCAGTCAGTGATTTATGAATGAGACTCTTGTCTCCCTGCCTTTGATACCTCATTTTTCATTTTGCCTGCATAAGCAAGCCAATCATGATCTTGCTACTGAATATAATATTAAAGAGGGATTCCTTAGACTTAGAGTATTAAATAAAACTGCATATTGAACTTTATTTACAAAACAAATTTCATCTAGTAGGGTAATGACAATGATCTAGGCCATATGTTCCCAATCTTGGCAACTTGAAGACATGTCGACTTTAACTCCCATAATTCCCCAACCAATTGTCCATGTGTCTTCAAGTTGCCAAGATTGCAAAACTCTGATCTAGGCAGCCAAATTATCTGTTGCTAATAGGTAAGATTCAGTGGGTTTTGATATGAATTGAATTAGTCCTGAGACAAATAAATGATAGTGTGACTTCATTAATGTGTAATTGGCTTATGGAATTCACTGCCACTAGATCTGATGATATTTAGATGTATGTAAAAAAAAATGAGGAATTTACCAGAAGCTGTCAGTATAAGATAAATGTGTCCTAGTACAATTTAAAATTAGGTAACTACAGTTCACCTTGTAGCAATAAAATCAATAAATCAATTATGCATTCTATGTCCTTTTCATTGGACAATCTTCAATGGAATGAGAGAGGAGGGAGAGAAGTCAAAGAAAGCATGGATAACTTGAACTGCTGCTTTCAGTTCAACAGAGCTAGTGGTGGAAGAGCACTATCTTCTCTATAGAGGAGAACTACAGTGAGACAGAAATTCAATCCCATTTTCACAGAGCTCCATGGTAGACTATGTAACTAGCTTGTTAGAAAAGAAGCCCATGGTTATAGGAAAAGAAAGCTGGAGCCAGAAATATTGCGTGTGAGCGAAATTTCCTGGGTTTGCTTCTCAGAACTGCTCTCTTGCTGCCTTTGTCTATAATTTCAAAAGAAGTTTGGCAGAGAATTTTTTTTTAATTTATTTATTTTGGATGACATTTCACTGCGGCGTGTTGTAGGTATTTTTCCAAGAGCTAATTCCATCCTCTTCAGTAATGAATGACAACAACAAAGAAACCAAACAGTCCCTTGAAATGGATGTCAATCCCATCTCTCAACCTGCTAGAATAAAGATGACCTTTGGGAATGTTACAGCTTCATCAAGAGCAATTAGCAGGAGATGCAGCCAGTTGTGTCTAAGCATTAACTACTAGTCAGGATTGGCTTTTTGGAGTGGCTAATGGTAGCACAGAACAAGGCACCGACCTAATTACTCTGTTGCAAAAGCCGAAGAGGCCTTGTGAATGTTTGCTTGGCAAGCCTGTCTCATTAAGGACAATTTTTCCAAACAAACACAAGGACTTCTAACAGCAAAAAAATAAAAATTAATACGATAACCTGTGGCCACAAGATTTCTTTTGGTGATGTGGGAAACTCAGTGATACAATCCATACTAGGGGATGTCCTGGTTTCTTTCCAGATATGTGATGACGTGAAACTGGTATTATTTATTTCCTGAGTCAGTGTGACCCATTGATTGGAAAGCACTTGTTAAAAAATCCTTTGTTAGGACATAATTAAACCAATGTCTTGGCACCAAGAGGGTTTGATAAATGAAAGAACAATGATAGCAAAGTTCCTGAATATAGAGTTTTTCCTTCTTCTTCTTCCAGATTTTAAATTCCCAATTTTTAAAGAATGGCATTAAACATTGCTTAGTGAAACCTTCAAAATGGAAGTACTATCATATCAATCTTGCTTTTTATAAGTTGGAAAAACAAACAGGAAGCCACAACTGACAGAACTAGTTTTATATTTAATACAAACTGAGAGTCAGTTTGTTCTAGTGATTAAGGCACCAGGCTAGAAACAGGAAGACTGTGAGTTCTACTCCTGCCTGAGGCAAAAAAGCTGGTTGGGTGACTTTAGTCTCTCTCAGCCAACTCACCTCACAATGTTGTTGTTGTGTAGAAAATAGGAGGAAGAAATATTAGGTATGTTAGCTGCCTTGAGTTATTTGTAAAAATAATAAAGGTGGGATAAAAATAAATAACTATAGGACAATTCTGGTTTTGATTACATGGAGTAGTATATTGTCTTGGACAAACATGTAGCATGGTCTAGAACCGGTATGTCAAACTCATGTCGTCACAGTGGTGTCACGTGATGCATCGAGACTTCCCCCCCCCTTTGCTAAACCGGGCATGAGTGTGGCCAGGGTGTGATGCATCTGGCCCGTGGGCCAGGAGTTTGACAACCCTGGCCTAGAAACTCACAGGATGACTTAGGTTCAATAGTTTTTCTTCAGCCACAAGAGAGTTGTGTGTGTGAAGGTGAGGGGAAATAGAAGGAAACTATATACAGCATTTTGAACAAAAAGCTCAATAGAAGTCAATGAAATAAACAAGATATGTTCAATCATCAATAGCTTTGCCAGGGTACAGAATTGAATTTCATATGTATAGTAGCATCTTCATTTTAGCCATATATATACTACAGAGCGAATGAGAGAGAATACATCAATGCTCTAATTAGCATGCTAGTTAAGTATGAGCTGAATGATACATCTATTAAGTGGATCCACAGCTGGTTTGCAAAGGATACTTTAAAATGTTTGTCATATCCTCATCAAATTAGAGGGAGGTTTTAAATGAGATGGCAAGGAGTACAGTCCTGGACCAGATACTTTCTACCAGTTTTATTAATGACTTGAATGACAAGGTGGTGAAAATACTTATTAAATCTGGCTATGACACATAATTGGATAGGATAATTAAAACCCTTGAAGAGATATGAAGTTCAAATTGAGCTTGATAGAACTGAGAAAAATAGATTTAAAAAGATAGACCAAAAAGGGGAAGTTTTTTTCTTTAAATCTAGGAATATGAAATCAATGCACAGCAATAAGATCAAGGATACATGGCCTGGCAACAGTCCATGTCCAAACGACCTTGATATTGAAGATTATCATAAGATGAATGTGAGTCAGCAGTGTAAAGTGTCTGCAAAATAAATAAATACATGCATACATTCCAGGCTGCATCAATAGAAGTACAATATATTAATCATGATAATCTTTCCATTTTATTTTGAATTAGTCACACTTCACCTCACCTACGCAATCCAGTTTTGAATACTACACTTTAAGAAGATTCAGACAAATTAAAATGGGACCAAAGAAAGGCAAAGGAAATAATTGGGGAGTTAGAAACTCAACCTTGGGAGGGAATTAAAGAAATGAAAGTATTTAGCCTTGAGAAAACTAAGGGGATTCATGATAGCAGTCAGGGGTGAAATTCAAAATTTTTCCCTACTGGTTCTATGGGCCTGGCTTGGTGGGCATAGCAGGGGAAGGATACTGCAAAATCTCCATTCCCACCTCACTCCAGGGGAAGGATATTGCAAAATCTCCATTCCCACCCCACTCTGGGGCCAGCCAGAGGTGGTATTTGCCGGTTCTCTGAACTACTCAAAATTTCCGCTACCGATTCTCCAGAACCTGTCAGAATCATAGCAGTCCTAAATGAAAAGAGTAGGCCACACTCTGTTTTCTATAATTCCATTAAAAATGATTAAAGACAGATTCCATTAGGACCACATGTGAGTTTTCAATATTTTTACATTAATGTGACCCAAAATGTGTCATCTTCTCCACACAAGTCCTAAAACTAGATAAAGAGGACCCAATTAAACATATGAATCAAACACATTATACTTCTTTATTTTTATTTACTTGTTAATACCTACTATAATGTGAAATACTCAATACCATCACAATTTATTTATTTATTGAGGAAAATGATTTGTACTTGATCGGCCTGACAGGTGGAGTCTATACAGCAAATGGTCTTATGCGATTATCCAGCCTGGTCAGCATCAACAATTGATTTTTGTTGTGTGTTTTTTTACTGCCAAGAAATGAAATTTTCCAATTAGAAAATTTCCAATATTAGACTTACTATTTTAAATTTTAAAATTGATTCTTAAGCTATTATTGATATTAGTATCTATGCAACAGTTTAGTGTAATTGTTGTCAGATAACTAATGGAAGACAGGCAGTGCATGCTAGAATTTATTTCTGAATGGGCTCAGAGGTGGAGAAGCTAACAGTTTTTGTTTAATAAGGGGGACAATGCAAGATAAATGGCAGCAAGCCATAATAATTGATTATATCTTTGTTTTAATTAATAGGTGAAATTGGGTGGAGATGCTCCTAATTCCAATGTCATCCACATACCTAATGGCACTGTTGAAAGCAGCAGCAACTGCAGATGGAAAAGCTCCATGGGAAAATATGGTAGCGAATGCCATCTCTTAGACTTTGCCAAATCAGAGCGCCCACTTGTAATCAACTTTGGGTCAGCTACCTGACCTCCCTTCACAAACCAGCTGTCTGCCTTTGGCAAGTTGGTGGAAGAGTTCTCTAGTGTGGCTGACTTTCTGTTAGTCTACATTGATGAGGCTCACCCATCAGATGGCTGGGCTGCTCCTGGTGTCTCATCTTCATTTGAAGTCAAGAAACATAGGAACCAAGAAGACAGATGTGCTGCTGCTCACCAGCTTCTAAAGAAGTTTTCTTTGCCACCACAGTGCCAGATAGTGGCTGATTGCATGGACAATAATGCCAATGTGGCTTATGGAGTCTCCTTTGAGCGTGTATGCATTATACAAAGACAAAAAATTGCTTACCTGGGGGGGAAAGGCCCTTTTTTCTACAATCTTCAAGAGGTTCGACTTTGGCTGGAGCAAAACTTCAGGAAAAGATGAAATACAAATTTACCAGATAAGAAGTCAAGAGGACTGTCCTTTTAAAATAATGCAGAAAAAAAAGTCACATTTTGTTTTGAATAGGATTTTTCTGCCTTTGGGGACAAAACAGGCCTAGTAAAAAGTTTAAATGCACAAAGTGGTTACAAACAACAATGAATTCTCAGTAGCTCTCTGAAAAAGGAGCTGAGATTTTTATCCTTTCATAGAATAAGACTTCTGAGATCTTTTTGCCATGAGATAGTAAAAGCACCCAAAACCATCATTTCCAGAAGGTTTATGAAGAATGATATATCACCCCCTGAGATAAAAATCACTTTGTCCTTCAGAAGTCATCCTGTTACATTCCATCATAGCATGGTCAAAATTTAAAGCTTGCCAGTTACCGTGAAATGATTATTTTAGTCTGTTGTAGTAAGGTACCATTTGGTAGAGATTCCAGATTCCAGCATCTTCTATAAATTAGATAGTTAATTGGCTTCTTAATTGCTGAAAATAAGAACTGGTATTCACTCTGCTGTAATACTTTTTGTTTTTGCAATGTAGTGTAGCTTGCAATTTGGAAATCTTTTACTTTGATTCTAACTCTTTCAGTGCTTCAAAGACAAAGAATTCTGTAAGAGCAGGTTATACCTAACTCTGCATTGCATGATTAAGCTGAAATATCTCCTAGCAACAGTCAACATGGAAATTACTTGGGCTGTTCTGAATCTTAGTTCATATCCCCCAAAGTGAATTTCTTAATAATTTTAAAGTAGTGAAGGCTATTGTGTTTTGAGCCCATTCAGAGAATCTAGCTCAAATGGATTTCTACCATTTGTTATCTAAAAAAGAAATAATTTATGTTGAAAAACTTGTCTCAATCAACTGACAGTTTCTTTTGTCTTCCCCAAACTCAATTCTCAGAATTTTGTTGTGAAAGATCACTATTAGACTTATTATGTCTGAGCCTGGATATATCCAGGGCAGTTATGCAATCAGGTGTGCAATTGATTTCTCCTATCCAATTCCTCTAACTGGTTTGTGAAAAGCATGCTTCAGTAAATATCACTTATTCCCCCCCAAAAAAAATTAGCTTGTGCTTTCTGCCAGCATAAACTAATTTTTGAAAGTAAGCTCTCCAGCTGAAAAACATTAACACTTGAAGTATTTTCTTTCAACTTAAACTTAACCTTTAAGGCACCTCTCATGGCAATCTCATTTCTCATTATCACATTATTTGAAGGGTTGGAAGGACACAAGAATTTCAGAGGGTGCAAACTACCTGTAAATCTTCATCCCTTGCTGATCGCACATGAAGCTTTCAACTGATGGATCATTACATGTGGAAAAAGTGGTTGGAATCATGGAAGTGGCATGGGTTGGTACTTTGTTTTGGGTCACATAAGGAACAATCATGGGAACATTACCTTGCATTTTTTCTGCATTGAGGTAATGTCTGGGCAATGTATTGCAAAGTTCTCTCTGTGTAAGAAAAAAAATATTGTGTGTATCACAATCTTTTGGGAATGTTGATGGGAGAACACCCAGAATCATATCCAATATAGAAACAAATTTGTTTTATGTTAAGCCTGGATGCATGGATGGAAACTATCAGGTTTACTTGCCTTTTTTAAAAACAAATTCAACAACAGTGCAGTTAATATTAGCTGTTAGTGTATAATTTAAATTTTTTTTATTGCATTTAAAAATAGTACAAGTGGTGTATCTTTCTGTGAGGATAAAGACGACAAAATGAAAAGGGGAAGACATACTACTTTATTGGGACCGAGATTTTATTCACCAATTAATGTGGTTGGTTTGATGCAATTCTTGTTGATGCATTATTTGCCCTTCTACCCAATAACCTGAAATTAGCTTTTAATCGCATTAATTGATTTGTGAAACAGATTTCAGCTTTAGGACTGATGAACTGCAGAGCAGTAGAAAGCCAAATCCTTTGTCCACCTTCCATTTTTTTAAAAAAAATAATTGTTTCTTAAATACTAATTTTGGCCTCATGGCTACTCTCCCTCTTCATCTGCCCGTCTCTCTACCCCACCCATTAAATGAGTGACAAAAATGGAAGGAGTTTTAATGCAATAGTTGGGATGTTCAAATTTGGAAGAAGAACACAAAGTTGAATGGTTTTGAGAGAAAGGCTTGGTGGTATTTTTCTTGAAAGATGTTCTGTACAAAACGCATTGAAATAAGTACAGTGAGTAGAGTTGCCCTGTTAGCACAATCAATCCATTTGCCCACTTTTATTCAAAGTACATAAAGATTGTGAAAGAAAAGAGAAGGGGTAAAAGTCCTTTTCTGAGGACAAAACGCAGAGAAGGGCAAGAAAGCATTAACAACCAATTAAATTCCACAAAGACTTAAAATTCCTTTTTACGTTTTCACTGCTTCCTTATGGAACCATCGTTCTGATATTGGTCAAGATTTTTTCTAATACTCAACACATTTTTTAGATTATGTTCCCCTCCAATGAAAGGATACAAACTTGACAGTAGGATATGAATGCTATTTTTTTCTATGTCCACTTTTTTCTTTGCTTCTCTTTTATAGGTATACAACACATGGGCACACAATTATAGAGAAAGATGTCAGAGGAGTTGAGAATGAATGTACTAAAAAGCTGACAGATGGAGGGTGAGGAGGTGGCATATGTTGTTACAGTTTGAAAATTTTAAGGGCTTGGTGAAGGTATAGAGGCAGACAGTTGCAGGAAAGTAGTATTTTAATTTAGGATGGGGAGCATTGCTAAATTATGAAACAAGCTATCGTTAATATAAGTGAAATGCTCATCTTTTCAAACAGTAACCTGTTGGCAGGGTTGCAAAACATATTTCTTAGCAAATGATTTTAGTGGCATTCTTTTAAAAATCATCGTCCTGATTCCTTAATGTTTCTTTTAAATTGGTTTTTTTTTTTAACTTCTCCTTACTTTGCCATTATAACATACAGGTAGTTGATGACTTATGCCTGTAATGGAGCCTGGAATTTCTGCAATATGGCATGTTGATTGTAAGTCAAGCTCAGACCAGAGGACAGACCCAATTCAGGGGTGGGTTCCACTTACCTTTGCCAATGGTTCGCATCATGATTTTTGTGCGCATGCACGTTCTGCTCGCGCACAAGCATTCCCTTGTGCAGTTTGGCTCCCGCACATGCTCAGTAGCTGGAATTGGCCTGAAACATAGCTGAGGAGCTGATCAGCTGTGCTTCGGTTGAAGGAATAAAGGTCAGTTTAAACCTGGAGGTGGACGGGAGGGCCCTTTTACAAGCAGCAGAACAGGAAAAACCTTCACAACAGTAAAAAATTCTAAAAAAATTCTAAAAAAAAGATGGAGGTGGCCACGGATTGGCACCAGCCGATCCAGTTCAGTGATGTCACCAGCAGGTCACTACCAATTCAGGAGTTCCGGTCCAAACCGGGAGGCACCCACCCCTGACAATTTTAACACATTTTTGTGGCAGTAATTAAGTAAATGTGGTGGTCATAAAACAAATCCTGAAACCATTAAGTGAATGCTACAGTTATTATCTAACAACTATGGCTATGGATGCCATAGTTGTTAGATGAACCATTATAGCAATAGCACTTAGACTTATATACCACTTCATAGTGCTTTACAGCCCTCTCTAAAGTAATGTAATGTAGTGGTCATTA